>BLBF01000046.1:6406839-6500924 GCA_015471245.1 Laticauda colubrina
AGATAGATGATAGAGATAGACAGACAGATAGCATTGTTGGAGTTGTGGAAGATTAGAATTACACATATCTATTTCTATTATTATTGTTACTGTTGCTTAAAAAAGACTTCACCCAGTCAATGGGTGGGTGTATGAAACATACAAAACATGTATGTTTATATTGAAAAATAAAAAAAACTTAGTGAACAAAAAAAGACAGACAGACAGAATATCATTGATGGACTTCCATGGGTGCTGATGGGCCTGGACCTGGGTCTCCTAACTCATGCCAAAGAGATGGGCTGAATGGCGACATAATGCCTTGCTTTTGGGACTTAAGAAGGAACCTAGTGCCACTCAAAAACCATTTTCTGAATCCCAAGAAAGATGTTGGGTGTTCATCAATTACCCACAGTGGAGCAGAATTGCCTTGTAGAAAAAAACAAATTCAAAGACATTTTTCTGATCCAAAGTTTGCTCACATTTCTCTTCTTCTCATATGATTCTCTTTAAAATACAGTATGCCTTCTTAAAGCCCTATTGGATTTCTATTGCATGTAGGGGAAAATGTAAAATATTCAGATTTTATCATGTGTGTTAAATTTTTCACCATTTTTAGAATCAATAGTTGGAAATTTAAAACACTGGTTTCAAAAGCAGAGTTTGCCAGATTATGTTTGACCTTTTATTAAAAAAATATTTGCAGAACTTTTATTATTTTATTAGAAGAATGGAACAAAGAGGGAATTCTTGCTTTATTGCAGTGCTCACTTGCTTTGGCTGCTGTTAATTGCTTGTTTAAGTGTAGTGATAAAGGCACCAGGTTAGAAATGGGAGACTGTGAGTTCTGGTCCCACTTTGGCCACAAAGACAACTGGGTGACCTTGAGCCAAGCATTTCCTCTTACCTCTAGGAAACAGAGAATGGCAAACCCAATGCAAACTATTTCTGAAAAAGTTGAATCAAGAAAACTGCAGGGACATAATCTGGGGAGTCTCTGAGAATTAGAAATGGTTGAATTGAGAGAGAGCTTTGCTCTTATAACACTGCTGACAATATTCCCTTTTCTTGTTTATGTATTTGCTTACCACTAGGGTGCCAAAGGGGAACGGGGTTATGTTGGACCCTCAGGAGAGAAAGGGGAATCGGTAAGTAACTGGAAGAAGTTTTATCTTAAATGTCCTTTTCTGTAATCTTTTCAGAGCTCATCCTTGGAATCGTGATTGGGAAAGAAGATCCTTTTTTTTTTCCGTATAACTAGGAGTGGAATTCAATTTTTTTAACAACTGGTTCTGTGGGTGTGGCTTAATTTGTGGGTGTGGCTTGCTTCTTCGTGGCTGGGGGAGAAGGAGAACGTTCCCTTCTTTCCCAGCCAGCACAGCCATGGCCTTGCAGGGGGGGTGGGCAGCTAGCTAGTTAGGTCATGGCAAAGCAAGCCAGGCAAGCCCGGGGATGGGGGGGGAGGGAGAGCGCAGCGGCCTAGGCTGGCCCAGGAGTCAAGTTGACCGGGGCTTGCTTGTAGGCTCACTCAACTAGAGAGATCAGGGCCGCGGTGGAAAGCAGGAAGCAATGGTGGGCGAAGGCAGGTTAGCAATGGCAGGCGAGATGAGGAATGACTTGGCGGGACAAGTGGGTGGGCAGGAAGGGGCGGGGCCAGCCAGGGGTGCAATTTACCGGTTCTCCAAACTGTGCAGAATCATAACAATGGGTTCTACCGAACCAGTCCGAACTGGTGGAATCCCACCCCTACTTATAACCCTCTTCTCATTTTTACAAAGCTCTCTCCTATCTTTCTAGCTTCAAGTTATATCCTCAAAGGCCTTTTAAAATAGCATTGGTATACATTTTATTCTGTAGTAGTTATATCTGCATTTTAAAAAAGTATTTTAATTTATGGCTTTAACTGTTTAACATTGCTATAAATCAGCCTGAAAGTAGGAATATGAAAGGGCAAGAAATGCATTAAGATTCATATTAAGTTAGGTAAATATAAAATACCTTGCTGTACTTTAAGGGCATTGCTAAGCAGAGGGAGCCCTGGTTTTAGTGGTGCATTTCTTAACAGCAATACCTTGGAAACGTGTGGATTTCAACTGGCTGGGGAATTCTGGGAGTTGAAGCCCACATATCTTCAGGCTGCCGAGATTGACAAGCACTGTTTTAGCTGAAGCAGATTTCCTATTTATCAAACAACATTCTGACCAAAAGCCAGCGATTCCATAAAATTTTGATGTATTCGGCTTTATCTTTTCTATGGATAAGGAATTTCATGACATGATAGCTGTATTCCAGTACTTGAGAGACTGTCACAAAGAGGGAATTGACTTATTCTCCAAAGCACCTGGAGGCAGGACAAAGAAGCAATGGGTGGAAGATCATTAAAGAGAGATCCAGTCTAGAACCACAGAGAAATTTTCTGACAGTGAGAACAATGAATCAATGGAATAGTCTGCCTCCTAGAATTGTGGGTGCTCCATCACTGGAAGCTTTCAAAGATAGATTGGATAATCATCTGCCTGGGGTGGTATAAGATCTCCTGCCATGAGCAGGGTGTTGGACTAGAAAAGACCTCCAAGGGTCCCTTCCAGCCCTATGTTCTATGATTCTATGGTAGTCACTCTCTATGAATTTAACCAACCAGGAAAGATAATCTCAAGTTCAGTCCAAACCAAGTTATGGAGAAGAAGAAAGCTCACAGGGTTGCACCTTGCAAGCCAATATCTCCCCTGCCAAAGAAAAGAAGAATTGTTCCTTTCAAATTACCCAGAAAAAAACAGATACTTAAAGGAGCTAATTAACATCCTTTGCCACCCATTCATTTAATCTGAGCTACAATATATGTGGGAAAACTGAAAGGAAGGGAAGGTCGGGACTAGGTAGGACTACATCATCAAGAATCAAGAGACCCACCATGGGCTCATTCTCTACTGAAATAGACCGATGGGTTGAGAGACCCAAGGGCTGGTCGTGTGAAAGTGTTCTAATTCCAAAGACCATCTTGCTCAAATGGCTGTAGATTAACCTTTCCAAGCCTGACCCTTTTTAGGAGTGTTTGCCACAGCATCCACCATCTCCTGCCAGCATGTAAGTCAGAGAAAAACCAACCTACAACAACTGAGTATGGTTCTTTGGGGTTTAAAAAAAGGGACTTTCAAAACTTCTCTGGCAGATTTTACAGATCAATTTTGGAGCCTCTTGCATGTAAACAATTTTTCGAGTATCTCAGTAAGGCATAACTAGCTGTTCATTAATGATGACATAAATCCTACACCCACTCTCACAAATGATGTCAAGGCTCTCATAATTTTTATTTATATATTAGATTATATTTATTAAGTCTGCAATTTAGTAAATAAAAATAATAAACAGGTTTATGGAAGTGTGTACTCATTCTTTTTAAACTGTCTTATTCTCTGAAGCCATTATTGTTAGATCAACAATTGTCAACTCAAGAGCTTATCTCCTCCCTTCCATCCTCCACTAGGAGCATTATTAATTTCTAGGAATGCTGCTGATGGAATGTCTCCTTTTGCTCTCCAGGGACCCCCTGGTGTAGACGGACCTATAGGACCCATAGGACCCTCGGTAAGCTTATCAGCTCACTTAACATACAGCACAACTGTAGTGCAGGAAATCTTGAGGCTTCCACTGCCTCTGAGAACAACTGAGCTGCAGCAAGCCTTGCCTTCTGTAGCAAATGGTTGATGGGAAGTTATTTATGTTTTGCAAACAGCAGGTTTGATAGGTTTTGCCTTGAGAAGTTTCCAATCTAAAAACAGTCAGCAGTCAGAAAAGAAGGAACAGTATCAAAGGTTGGGTATCAGAGGTTGAATCAACAGGGTAAGCTTTTGTGATCTCCTTAGATATACATATACATATACATATACATATACATATACATATACATATACATACATACATACATACATACATACATACATACATACATAAAGTGTTAGCATGTTTGAGAATGCAGTTGTTAGCATGTTTGAGAATGCAGGAAGGGAATCTATTTTGTGTACTTTATATATAATCTGGGTCATAGTTCTCACTAAGGAGGTGAACCTGACTCTGGAGTTTATCATACCAGACTAGTGGTGAGAGCTTAGATTATTTGAAGGGTTCTCTGGATTCAAAGCTGCTCTACAAATTGAGAAGGAGTATGTCAGGGACAAAGGTTCCAGCTTTCATTCATTCATCATCTAAGCCTGCCAGATGCAGGCTTAGCAGCCCAGGGAGAAGTTCAAGCCTGAAATGCAACAACTCCAAGCAAACACCACCAATGTTATTCTTTTCTTGCATCAGGGTCCCAGAGGAGAAAGAGGGTTGCCAGGCAGCTCAGGGGAAAAAGGAGACCAGGTAAGCTATTCTGGGCCAGGAGTGTTCCACTCTGGAAGTGGTCACCACGTGGGGCAAGGTGCCCACAGGTTATACCCGGAGAGAGGGAGGGTGTCCTTCTCTTCTGACACTGCAACAGTGTCCCTATGCCTCACTGCTTTGAGTGTTATTTCCTCCAGCCTCTGCTAGAGGGTTAATCTGGAGTGCTGGTAGGAGAGATTGTATGGCATGGTTGAAAAGGGCAAGTGCAGTCAAAATTCTGTCTGTTTTATGTCAACTGTCCTACTGGTTAGACAGTAAAAGAAACTCCAGGGACATTTTTTTTTAATCAAGAGTATACTGAACTCTTAAAGTTTTACTCAAAGTTTACTGAAAATAAATAATGACTTTACCAAAAATCCCAAATGGGTACAGAAATAGAAAAGCCAGTTCTTGTGCAAACAGTGTAAGAAAACTTTCCCATTTCCCCTCCTGACCCTCCCATTGTCCATTGTCCACCATTCATTTGCACTTTACTTGCTCTGTGAACAGTCTGCCTGCCTTGGATGTTCCCAGCCGATGATCTTGGGGTCTTGGGTCTGTCACAAACTTCCAAGAGGGAAGTAAGGAAGTCCTTTAAAAGCTTGATGCCACCTGAATAAATAATACAGAAATCCAAGACAGTAGTTATTTGTCCTTGCCTCCTTCTGAGAGCTTTTTTCCTCTTCCCAGTTTAGTCATCTGCCCCAAGATTTCTCTGTGGTCTCCCATCCAAAATGCTAATCTGGTTTTACTCGATTTAGCTTTTTCAGATCAGCAACACTTGCATCAGGAGGGCTATTTTGCCTATCTATCTTGGGCATTGCTGGGTATTAATCTACATTTATTTTATTCACAGGGTTTTCAAGGCCAGCCTGGTTTTCCAGGGGCACCGGTAAGTTTGGTACATCCTAAAATATTTTGTCCTGGAGTGTTGGGTCTCCTTAGAGAATCACTTGCAAAATGTCTGTGAATTGAAACAGTGCATGCCATAAGTAAAGAGTCATAGCACCTCTTCCAATAGATTCCAATCACATTAATTAAGATTCTCTTTAGGGATAAAACCCCCAAGAGAAATCTGTTTAAGGAGAAAAGCAGTATTAGCATGAGAAAAACAAATATACTAATAGAAGAGAATATTTATAGCCCAGAGTTGAACTTTGGGCTCCTTGGTGCTCTCTGAGCTTGGTTGTTTTCTTGCATGGCCCAATTAGATAACCCAATCAGAACACTGACAATTAGAACAATTAAGCAATGTAACGACTTGGCTCCAGAAGTTGTGGGTACTCCAACACTGGAGGTTTTTAAGAATCATTTGTCTGAAATGCAGGGGGTTGGACTAGAAGACCTGCAAGGTCTCTTCCAACTCTGTTACTCTGTTATTCTGTGGGTAATGATGCACCTTCAAGAAAACAACTAAGCTCAAAAAACAAACATCCCAGACCTTTCTCTGGCAATACAGAAATGGAAAATTAACTTTCCACAAGCTTCCAATTACCTTTTTCCAATGTGATGCCATCCAGATATGCTTTGGACCTGACAGGATGGAAATTGGTAATCCAGCATAGCTGGAGAACTTCAGCATAAAAAATTCTGCTTAAAGCGAACCAAGGACATCTGTGAGAACTTCATCAGTTCATCACAGAACCACACAACTTTTTGCCTGCTTTTCTCACTTCCTGACTGCTACTTGGGGTGGAAAATCTCAGCTGGGGCCTCCCCTCAGCCTACTAAGACAAAACATCAACTCATTTTCCATTCAGAGACCAGCATGAGCATTCTTTTCACCACAATGCATAGCCTCACATCAAAATCTCATAATACCATGAAGCACCTGATCCAACTAAAATCTCAGGAGCTCCAAAATTAAATAATGAGTAAAATTAGTGGGGAGTTTTGATTTTTGCAGAGCTTCTGCCCCTCTCCATGATAGGCTATAGAAATGTATCGGAATCTAATTCAAGTAATTTAGACATATTGCAGAATCCCTGCTTGTCCGATTACAAAATTCCACACTTAGACTGAATAGATCTTTTCTTACTAATGTAGCATATTTAGTGTTCTGAAATCATTGCTGGTGTCTTTTTCAGGGTCCTCCAGGTTTTCCAGGAAAAGCAGGGTCTCCTGGACCTCAAGGACCTCCAGCCGAAAAGGTGAGTGACCAAAGTCAAATCTTGAGGGGAGGGAAGATAAATGAAGCAGGAGCAATTTTGCAAGAAGCGGGAAGGATGTAAACATATCTGCCATCCGATTTCAATGGGAGCAAAATTGCACCAGCTAATGAAAACACCCTTTTTCTTGGCATTTTCATTCACACAAAGAAGTTGTTTGAAAAAGATGCATCAAGATTATATGTATTAAGGGGTAGTTGAGCTGAAATGATACTTCTGTATAAAAACATGGACGCAGTGTGTTTCTAAAAAATATATTAGGGAAAGTCACATACAAAACCATACACCTAAAGTGAAAACAATTCTATTACAACTGATTTTCCTGGATGATTTTTTTCAGCTGCAGAAATATTGACAGAGGGAAAGAATGCATGGAAATCCGTGTGGTTAACCCAAATGCAGCCTTAGTGCTGTTATAAACTGCTGGGGAAAAGGGATTCTCCGGTCTCCTGGGCTTGAAGAAGAGGGGTGGGTTCTGGCTTCCAAACTGGAACAACAAGGCCAAAAGAAACAAAATATGAAGGTCAACTTCCCTGCTGGCCTTGAAATTTTATACCAATTGCAGGACTGTTGCTACAGAAAGCAGCATGACTTCCTCCTTCCTCATTCATCCCTTCCTTTCTCCTTCTGCAGAATCTGCACTTATCTGCAGGCAAAATTGAGATAATGACAGCATTGACTCTATATCTCCCTTCCCCTTCCTCTATCTTCAGGCAACTTGATCTCTGCAAGAGCAGCACTCCAGATGCCAGTCCATCTTTTATTCCTGAGATTCTCCTGGAGGTTATATTATCTTTCCCCAAACTCTGCATCTAAAATGCTGCTCTTGCAGTCCTTTAATATTACTTAGAGCTGAACAGAAGGAGCAACCAAGGGAGACAAAGAGACTTTGTCTCCACTAGTTTAGCTAAGCCTAAACCTGCAACCATCCATTTAGCAACCATTCAAAGTTTCAATGGCACTGAAAAAAAGTGACTTATGATTATTCCTCACACTTACAACCATCGTAGCATTTGATCAAATTTCAAATGCTTGGCAACTGGCATGTATTTATGAAGATTGTAGTGCATGATTTCCCATTTGTGGCCTTCCCATCTGGCTTCCAACAAGTGAAATCAATGGGGAAAACCAGATTTGCTTAATACCATGTAATTCACTTAACTGCAATGATTCTCTTCACAGCCATGACAAAAAAAATGGGCATGATGGATCTTTCTTGGGAGTGGAAATTCTGGTCCCAATTCTGGTCATAACTCAAGGACTGCCTGTGCTGCCTTCCCACTAGGTACAGGAACCAAGAGACACAGCCATGAGAGATTTCAGAGGCAGGAGAGTAAGAAGACATGAATTGTCTCATCCACTTACATTTTCCATCTTCTATGCAAGCAGTTGGGGGGGTAAATGAAGACCCTTCTTCCCCCAGAGCTACAAATTCTCATACTACTGCTTCAGCTTGCTGGCTCTCTGTCCAACAAGACCATGGATGAACAACCTTTAGAAGAGCAAGGGGGGAACTGGGGTTTTTTGCTCAAAGGAGGAGTTTCCACAGGGATTTTGTTAAATCGCGGGAAAGAGACTTGAGACCAGTGTGACTTTCAGCTCTTTATTTAGTTCCTAAAGTTTGTTCTAACCACAGAGCTGCTCGTGGCTCGCGGCCAATGATGGCTCTTTAAATCTCCCGCTGATCCGGTGGACCAGTCACAAAGCGGCAATGCGAACCAATCAAGGTAGCATTTCTGAACCAATCACCAAGCAGTATTTCCAGGCCAATCAGAAGAGGGTATTTCAACTACTCACCGACAGGAGACTTCGGTAGAAGGGAACTGGCAGTGGAAAACCAACACGAGGCCACTCCTGGAAGAGGCAGCCGAGCCAACTCAACCAGCCTGGATAGACCAGGCGGGAGCGGCAGAGCCGACTCAACCAGCCCGGGTAAACCGGGTAGGAGCGGCAGGGCTGACTCACCCTTCCAGGAGGTTCCACCAAAAAGGACAGGAGAGACAGCGATCCCGTCCGAACCAGCCAAAGACAACAACGCAACTGAGCTGTGCATGTTCCCACCCATGTCTCGATGTCTTTGTCCATCCCTGGTCACCAGATGTAACTCTTGGCCAGGGATTTCATTTTGACGATACCCGGGTGTCCCTCATGTAACATGCACAGTACTTTTTCCTGCATTTTTTTTGGAATGACAACTCTATCCCCCCATAGTATACATCCCTTCAATATCGATAGTTCAGTTTGTCGGTTTTGGAAGGGTTTAAACGTCTCACTGTCATCAGTTTCCAGCCACCCTTTCCCGACCCAGTTTAAAATCCATGCCAGTTGTCTGTCTTTTGTGGTCTCTTTTGCAATGTCTGATGCGGTTATGGGTAGGTTTGGTAAGGTCTCTTTGTAGTGTGGACGTGGTCGGTGTCAGGTCATCTTCCAGATCAGGTAGGGGGGAATGGCTCAGGGCATCAGCGTGTGATATGCTCTTCCCTGGTCAGTGGATTAATTGGCAGTTATATGCGGCAAGGAACTCGGACCACCTTGTCATCCATGGTGACAATATGTTTGGGGTGGCCTTGTTCCCTGCCAGTATCCCCAGGAGTGGCTTGTGGTCGGTAATGAGTGAGAAAGTCCTACTGTCGAGATATTCATGGAATCTCTTTTCTCTGGTGATCGCTGCAAGTGCCTCTCTGTCCAACTGGCTGTAGTTTCTCTCTGCCTTGGACAACGTCTTGGAGTAGAACGCGATTGGTGCTTCTCTCCCATCCAGTAGCATGTGGCTGAGTATGGCCCCGACGCTGAATGGCGATGTGTCACTGTCAGTGGTAGGATTTCGCTATATTGAATGAGTACCGATTCGGATGTCAGCAAATCTTTTATTCCTTGGAACGTGGCTTCTTCCCGTCGGCCCCAGGTCCAGGTAGCTGTCTTATCAATTAGCCTATGCAGTGGCTCCGCCATTGTTGCCTTCTGTGGCAAAAAGACATTATAAAAATTAATGAGTCCCAGAAATGCTTGTAGTTCTGTTCTGTTTTGTGGTCTGGGGGCTTCTTTTATAGCTTTTATTTTCTTTTCAGTGGGGTGAATTCCTTCTTTGTCTATTAGGTACCCCAGGAATTTGACTTTCTTGGTGGATAACTGGCATTTTTCTTTTTTTACTTTGAGTCCCGTCTCTTTAAATCTTTGTAGGACTTCCCTGAGGCAGCTTTCCAATTGGTTTATGTCCTTAGCGGATACCAGCATGTCATCAAAGTAGTGCACCACCCCTTTGATGCCCTGTAATAGACATTCCATCAAGCTTTGGAACACCCCTGGGCTACGCTGACTCCGAATTGCAATCTTTTTCATTTAAATGCCCCCCTGTGAGTCACAATGGTTTGCACCTCTGCTGTTTCGGAATCGACGGGCAATTACTGGTATGCCTGTGCCAGGTCGAGCTTCGCAAAGACTTTTCCTCCCCCCCAACGAATGTAACAGATGTTGCACCATTGGAATGGGGTATACACTTTGTTGTAGCGCGTGGTTGAGGGTGGCCTTATAGTCTCCGCAGATTCGCATGGACCCATCTGGCTTAATCGGGGTCACAATTGGGGTTTCCCACCTTGTATGGTCTATTTGTTCCAGTACCCCTTGTGCGATGAGCTTGTCCAATTGCTCATCGATCTTTGATTTGAGTGCAAAGGGGACTCGCCGTGCCTTTAACTGGACTGGTGCTATGTTTGGGTTCAAATTAAATGAAATAGGGGACCCTCGGTACTTGCCTAGCTTCCCATCAAATACGTCCTGGAAGTCCTTCATCAGGCTCTCCTCCCAGTCTGCCTCAGTGACACTGTTTATGCCGGTCACTTTGATCCCCAGAAGCGCAAACCATTCTAGCCCCAACAGGCTTAAGCAATCCCTGTCCACTATTGTTAATGGGAGGATTTCTGAGTGTTCCTTGAAGGTTATTTGAAAATGTCTGACTCTGACTACGGGGATCCTGTTCTCCTGGTAGTCCTTCAAGGTAAGTCTTTGGTTCTCCAGTTCTCTTCACTGTATGCTGGGTATTAGTCTTTTTATAGTGTCCCAGGATACCATAGACAGGTATGATCCGGAGTCCACTTTCATGTTGCACTGTTGGCCTTCAATGTTGACCTGTATATGTACCTTTCAGGCATCTGTCATGCTCGAATGCCCAATGGTAATTGTTTGGTGGGTCTCTTCCTTCTGGTAGGGTTCACTGGGCTGCTTATTTCTGTTTTGCGGCTCCAACGGCTCCCTGCCTGTCTGTCTCTGGTCCTGGGGGGAGGGGTACTGTCTCATCGCCTAGGGCTGTAGCTCTTTGTATTTTGGCAGACCCTAACAATGTGTCCCTGTTTCTCGCAGTGCCGGCAAATAGCGTCTAGGAAACAGCACTCAGAGTAGGGGTGGTTTCCTCTGCACCCAGAGCATTGGAAACCTGACTTATGTTCTCCCCTTCCCTTTCTGTACCTTTCTGACTGGAGTCTATGTATTTCTTCCTCCTCCTCGTCAGTCTCGGATAAGGACTCAACGTCCTTGTGGTGCGCGGTAGTGGTGGTGGTCTTTTGGTTGCCCTCTGGCTTCCTCTCTCGGAGTTGGCTTATTTCTACTGGTGTTTGCTGGGACGCCGCATTCATTTTCTGCATGGTTGCTGCTGACTTCTTCGTGGCTTCAGCTGCGGTGGCCTTGGCGATGGCCTCGATGACCGTGATGTTTGGCTGGGTCAGTAGTCGGCTCTGTAATGTGAGATCCCTCAGTCGTAGGACCACACGGTCTCTCATGGCTTCGTCCATATTGAGAAAAACACGTGCATCGCCAATGTCCCTCAGAGCACTACGAATTCCCAGATGCTCTCACCTTCTCTGTGATCTCTTTTATAAAATTCGTGTCTCCGGATAAGGTTGGAGATGCCCGGTGCATAATGGGCTCTCAGTAGTCAGTCCAGCTCTGGCCACGCCATCTGCTTAACATCCTGAGGTTTGGCCAATGCTTTGGCCATTTTGAACACTGTGGGCCCACAATGTGTCAGGAACATGGCTTTCTTCCTTTTATCGGTGATCCCTAACAGGTCGTTGCTCTCGAGGAATATGAGGAATCGTTCGATGTACGATTCCCAGTTCTCTGTCATGGGGTCAAATGGTGCGGGTGGCGAGTTGCTGCCGGCCATCTCGTCGGTTGGTCAGTCCTCATTGCCATGTGCTCGGCTGGTCTCCTTTGTCTCAGGATCCCACCTTCGTCGCCAGCGTTAAATCGCAAGAAAGAGATTCGAGACCAGTGTGACTTTCTGCTCTTTATTTAGTTCCTAAAGTCTGTTCTAACCACGGAGCCGCGGCAGCCTCTTTTATAGCAGCTGTTTGTGGCCAATGACGGCTCTTTAAATCTCCCGCCAATCCGGCGGGCCAATCACAAAGCGGTAATGCGAACCAATCAAGGTAGCGTTTCTGAACCAATCACCAAGCAGTATTTGCGGGCCAATCAGAAGAGGGTATTTCAAGTATGTTAATATAGAACAGATTTGTAGTAGACACATACTATTAAAGGCAGAGAGTTTTATCCATGTATTACAGGTCATGGGAATTCTTTCTGCAGATAGAAAGCTGGATGGAGAAGGCATTGGAAGCGTGGATCCGGAAAGGGGCCCCTTTGAGGATGCCAAAAGAAAAAAGGCTTGTTGGGTTGCAACAGGGAAGAGATTAGGAGAAGTGGGAGAGGGAAGGGAGTCTGCCAATTGCTGGCTTTTACTGACATCTGCTGCGTTTTCTCAGGACTGCAGCCTGGAGATTTTGTTTGGCTCTTGGGAAAGAGCCTTTCCCAAAAGGTAGCTCAATTTTCTAAGGGTTTTTTTTCCCCTTTGAAAACATTTCGATTCTCAGAACTGAAAAAGCTTCTTGGATGAGAAGCTAAATGTTTTCAAGGGAGGAAAAAAACAGAAGAAAAGTCCAGCTGCCTTTTTAAAAAAGCCCCATTTGGATTTAAGAAAGATTGTATATTGTGGTGTTCAAATGGGGGCCCTCCCTCTCTGGAGGGCTGGCAAAGCATAATTCTCACTTTTCCCTGAAGCAGATCAGCTTTCTGTCATCCGGGGTATGGGATTTATTTTCCAGTAAAGGAAGCTAAGAGGAAGCCTAGAGGAGATGGAGCAGCATAAACATTTAATACAAGTAGTCCTCAACTTACAACCACAATTGAGTCCAAAATTCCTGTTATTAAGTGAGGCGTTTGTTAAGTGAAATTTGTCCCCTTTTACAGCCTTTCTTGCCACAGCCCTTAAGGGAATCACTGAAGTTGTTAAGTTAGTAACCCAGCTGTGAAGTGAATCTGGCTTCCCCACTGACTTTCCTCGTCTGAAGGTGGCCAAGGGGGAATCATGTGACCTTGGGACACAGCCACGGTCGTAAGTATGAACCAGTTTCAGAAGCTGGGCTTCTGAATTTTGATCACATGATCATGGGGATGCTACAAAGGTTGTAAGTCAGTAAACGGTCACCAGTCATTTTTATCAGTGCCATTGTAAGTTTGAATGGTTGCTAAGTGAACTGTTGTAAGTCGAGAACTACCTGTAAATGTGATGGAAAGATGCATGGGAATCTAATCGCATTTCTCCCCAGCCCAAGCTGTGTCCTCTCCTTGGCTTCTTCTCCTTTACTCTTCTTCTCCATGGCAGCCAACAGCAGCAGAATCATTGCAAGGGCTTTTCTCCTCTGTTTTCTGCAGGGCAGCGAAGGGATGCGTGGGACTCCTGGCATGGCTGGTCCCCCTGGGCCTCCAGGGCAACCTGGACTGCAAGTAAGTAGGCTGGAGACCCAATGGTCTAAATCAGACTTTCCCAACCTTTGCGGACCAATGGTGTGTGTGTGTGTGAGAGGGAGATGGTACTGCGTGAGTGCCTGGCAGTCATGCATGCACACAGGTCCATTTGCAAGAGTGGCATGCATGTGTGATCACCACTCATGCAAGTGGAGCATGAATGCACACGCTCCCCCGTTGCTCGGGCAAGTGGGAATGCATGTGCACTCGCCTGCCGTTTCCGTGGCCTGGTTGCAAACAGCTCATGACCCACTAGTGGGCCATGGTCCTGAAGTTGGGAACCCCTGGTCTAAATCACCCTATAATGAAGATGACAAAACAGCTGGTTTCACCCATGGTGTAAAATCAGCAGTACAGTTTTCCTGTTTCCACCCTAAGAAGTCCCTTTCAGATGCTGAAGCCAACTCATTGTCAACTCATAAAATATTTCTCTGGTCTTTTTAGAGTTGTCAACAGAAAGGGAGGGGGGAAGCAGTGAGGCAGCTTGGAAAGTGAAACTCGATTCCATACATAGTTTTCAAAGTAGTAACTAGGTGACTGAAGTTTCTGCAACGCAAAATTCTAACTGGAGAGCATGATTGATGACTCTTGGCTATGGATGTGTCCCATTGGAGAATATGAATTATGATACAACCAGGGGGTGGGGGGAAACCAGGGTCAAGGGTGACAATGAATGATGTGACTCAGAGTTGGCTACACCCAGGCAGTGCTGGACATTTTAACTCCCAATAAATCCTTTTGAAGTTTTGGAAGTTTGGCTCGAGACTCATGATTTAAATGGGGGGAACTGCCAGAATCCTGACACTCATCTCATTCTGTTCTTAAACTACCAAATTAAACTCAAGTGTATCTCCTCATCACGCATTCTAAAACAAGGAAACTGTGGCAACTTGAAGTTGGAAAGTAAAAGATTTAAATGTTCCATCCACTGAGGCACCTGGTGGGGACAAAGACTGGGGAGCAAGAAGCAAGAAGATGCTTTTATTATTATTGTAACAGAAAGTATGGCTCCTATTCTTCCATAAAATATTTATGATGTGTGCCCTGTATTCAAAATGTCCTGCTTCCCCAGATGTACTTTTGTACTAAGAGCACAAGAGTCATTGAGGGATGTCAGGAAGGTCTTGTTTCAACATATCAACCCCCTTGCAAGACTGCCATAGGTAAAGATTAGAAGGAGTCTGTTAGCCCTTTTCCAAATGAACCAATTTTATGAAAAAGCTTAGAAAAGGGCACTTGTTTAAATTAGATTAATTTAATTAATTTAGATTGCTAAAAGCCATGGCTTACACAGCCGTCCATTTAGATTCTTTAGCTGTGATTTGCACAACAAGTAAATGATACCGTAACAAGCATATTACGTAAATTTGCTTGACAATATTCACTTTCCATTTAGCATCAGAGGCTGATATTGCAGCAATTTTCAGGTGTGTGTTTCCAGTTCTAACTGTAGTGCGCTATTTTCCCCATTACACAGTGTCCAATTTAGCATCAAGGATACTTTGCAAGTCTACATCCAAACATAATTTCTGATTCTATAGGGCCATCAATTACAAACTATGCTTGATCATCATACCAGATCATTACAGTGAGCCATCATTGTGTGTGGCTCATTTATTTTCATCTTAACAACTATGGTTAAAATGTTCCAGCTTAAAGATATCCATCCATAAACCAAACTTCAGCACATTAAGCTGTCTTAATATGTACAGTGCATTAAATAAACATAAAGCGTTGACCGTTGCACTTGGATTTTTTTTCCTCTTGGCAGTTCAAAGAAAGAATGTATGTGTAATCTAAGTTCATTTTTAGGGTCCATCTGGCCTGGAGGGACAAGATGGAAAAGATGGAAAACCAGGGTCACGGGTAAGAATGTGTGTCCCAGTCGCAAATTACACTAGCCTTTCTTACAACATTCACACGAATAATCATCCCCTAGCAATAGGTTGCATTCTACAGTCACTGCTGGCTCTTTAGGATTGAAAAGTGAACCATTAAGAAAGTTCAGTGTCAGCTGACCTTCACCTCCTTAAGCATACAAATAGTCCTCCACTTAACAACAGTTCACTTAGTGACCATTCAAATTTACAACAGCACTGAAAAAAGTTACTTATGACCATTTTTCACACTTATGAATGTCGCAGCATCCCCGTAGTACATTTATTTGGATGCTTGGCAGCTGGTTCATAGTTATGACAGTTGCAGTATCCTGGGGTCGCGTGATCCCCTTTTGTGACCTTCTGGCAAGCAAAGTCAATAGGGAAGCCAGATGCACTTAACAACCATGTCACTGACTTAACAGCTGCAGTGATTTGCTTAATAAATGTGGCAAGGAAAGTCGTAAAACGGAGCAAAACACACAACAAATTTCTCACTTAGCAAAATAAATTCTGAGTTTCAATTGTGGTCGTAAGTGCAAGATTACCTATAATAGCAAGGTGGTGATAATATGCTACCTGGGAAAAGAGGGTGGACTCATTTATATCCGGATGGGAAGTAGGGAGAGAAGACAACTTTGGTATGCTGAAGATTAGGAATGTTGCAGTTGTCTTTCTTTTAAGGAGCACTAACTCTTGACTTCTTCTAGGGTGACTCCGGACCTCCAGGACCTCCAGGAATGATGGGACCTCCAGTAAGTTGTTGGCTATCCAAGATTCTACTAGTCATTGGGAAAGAGGGGAACAGAGATTTCTTTCTTCCATTTCTTTCTTAGTTTCTTGGGAGATTTGATGGTGCAATTTTTTCATCAGCTGGATGATGCCCTTTTAGCTTTGTCTTGGCACGCAGATGTTTACCAGCTGTTATCAACTGTAATGATTGTTGCCAGATATTAAAACCAAGCCAGGTTCTTTTGTGGGGAAGTACATTTCTGGTCTGTTGGCAGTCCTGAATCTTCAGTGCTCAGCGCCTGCTGACTTTGAGCCAAGTTTAAAGTCTCTCTGTTGTTGTTTTTTCTTTCTTCTCTTTAGGGATTCAAAGGGAAAACAGGTCATCCTGGCCTGCCAGGACAGAAGGTTAGCCTTGTCATTGATTGAAAGATCAAAATGTGATACATGTTTCTTCTTATTTATTCAACCTCATGTCAAATTGATCAAATATATTATCTAGGGGATGGTTTCTCCTTGCCTGAAAATTGGAAAGGCCAAAGTATTGTGAGTCTGAATGCAGGGAAACTATAATTCTCACTGATATAAACCACTGATTGTTAATGAGCTCCTTAGGAACAATTTGTTTGGGTAAATGTATTATAACCTATCAAGACTCTTCACAGCTTATGATAAACACGACAATCAAGTTAACTAGAAATGTTAAAAATAATGCTCACCATTAAAATCAGCAACTAAAATCCTTTTTTAAAGAAGTGCTTGGTCTTAAAAGCTTTTAAACCAAGACTTGCCATAATGCAGTAGAAAATACACCCCCAAAACTGGGTGACCATGAAGAAAACTCCAGTAGACCTTGAATCCTAGAGCAAGAGGAACTTTCTCAAGAAGCCTTGATACAAACCACAGGCATCTTATAAAAGCAATAAGCAGCCCTTTGTATTTTGTCTGGAAAGAAATAGGCAACACATGATGGTATCAACAGAGAAGTTACAGCTCAGGGTTGAACTGTGGGTTCTTTTTGTGCTTGGTTGTTTTCTTGCAGACATTTCACTAACATCATCACTGCTTAAGTTACCCAGGTAACCGATGATGTTACCTAGCCAGATAATGAAACATCTGCAAGAAAACAATCAATGAGCCCACATGATGACACAGTTTTACCTCAGATGAGTTCTGTCAGACCCACAGATAGGCCCGCAGAGAACATGCTGCAGATGTCACACTCAGGCATCACACTATGAAGGTCATTTTCTTTCAATTGGCCAGTCAGATCAAAGATACTTCTGACCATTGACTGTATGAGAGTTTAACATCTAGGACCATCTCCAAGCTACACACTCGCTTCTTCCTCCTCCTCATTTCAGAATAGAGAGATCTCTCAGTTCTCTGGAAAGGTGACCCTCTGACAGAATCTGTCTTTTATTGTTGCATTTTCTGTATAGTATTCTACATGCAACTCATTATCCATGGAAAATTTTTCTGCATACATTTGGCTGCTCCCGAAGGTGAGAATCTAAGATAAGCAATGCAAGCAGTTTTAAGAATTACAACAGAAAAGAGATTTATTTTAGGAAGAACATGACAGGGATAAACAAAGCCTAGCATCTAGCTAACTACAACTTGCCAGAAAGAGAATGAGAGAATGTGCATTCTTTAGGTGCATATCTGCAAGAAAAGGAAGAGACAGGGATTTGAGATTAGCTGTCTCAGAGATCAGGAGTAAGAAGCATAGTATTTAGACAAGGAATAAATTATTAGCTTTCTTTCTTTGCCCCGCTGACTTCTGTCCTTGTGGCCAGCAGGTGACAAAGTGCTGAAGAGTCTGTACCACTGAAGTCACAGGTCCAACATTATTAACTGCAGGCTGGTGTTCATGACCATTGTTTGGTCAAGTATTAGGGCAGTGACCAGGTGCCCAAGCCATTGCTTCTTTTGCATCCAGAAATAATGAACAAACCTGCAAATAAAAGGGTTTTAAGCTTTTTTATTAGTTCAAGCAAACTGATTGAAGGGCATAACATAAAAAGCTTATAGACCAAGCAAGCTAGTGCCCAAATCTCTTACATACTGTTAGGAACTCCTTAATAACAACAACAGAGATATCCTAAGGACAGCCAATTTCTACAATACTAATGTGAGGTTACATGCAGAAGCTCCTCACAAATAAGTCCAAAGTTTGGATCAAAACCTGGCACTGTGACTTTATGGTTGTACCATGGTCAGAAGACTGCAAGACCTGATTTTGCTTGGTAGCAGGTGATTCTGGGATGTAAATCAAATGTCTGAGACATCCATAGCGAAAAAAGCTACACAAAGATTCCTTCCTTTCTCCTTTATTCAGTAAACAAAAGTAAAAGGCAAGCAGGTTACCTCCAAATGAGCTCTAAACTAGTCTTAATATAAAGGGGGAATATCATTAAGCTCCTCATAATAACAATGGTCTTCTTCATTGCCACTTCAACCATTTCTTGACAGTGTTATGAAAGTAGATTTCAGAGTCATCAACTCAACAGTCATGCAACAGCAATCCAGGTTGTCACATTAGAAGCTGAAAAATATTGGAGACCGAGAGAGATTATAAAGGCCTCTGTTTTGAGAAGCAATTCTTTCTAAGAGCAAAAAGAAATTCAGTAAAAAGATCTCAAGTAGACTCTGGAGAACTGCTGTCAATTAGGGTAGATCCATCTCTCCCAGACTTATCCCTTCAGAAACCCCCTGAATTCCCATTGAGAATAACCTTTGAGAATTCTGGGGATCAAAACCCAACATTGGAAACTTGAAGAATAGTGACGGACTATTGGGCTATTTCCCCTTGGGCTCTGTGGATCATTGATTTAATCTGGCTCTAGGCAACTTCACACATCTCTTCAATCCCAAAGGTGTGTTTGGCTGTGACAAAGCATTCAGAGATTTGGGCCAGTTGGGACAGTGAGGAGGACAGCTGATCCTCATGACCATCTGTCACCAAGGCTGGTTGAACAAGAAGACCAGGAAGTTTACTGGAAAAAGATAGGCTTCGGTTGCTTTATATCATCCATAATATACACATTCTAAGCCATGCCTCCTTGACTTTCTAGGGTGATTGTGGTAAGCCAGGACTTCCTGGAAATACAGGCCGGGCTGGAGCTGAGGTGAGTTGTCAACAACCAGACAAAAATGAATTGCAATGTCAGGAATAAACTCTTGAGTTAATTCTGCACTGTGTTTGCCTGGATTCAGCAGTGGGCAGGATGGTGGTGTATGAATATATGGAAATCATTTCGAAGAATCTTCATTCATTGTCATAATATACCATGACTGACTAAAGGAACTCAAGTTGAGAATGCAGAGTAGATGAAGGATGGAGATATACAAAATGCTGTGGGTGGCTCAATTCATAACACTTTGGTTTGTGTTCCATGGGACAAAGAAAGTGAGTTGGAATTAGCAAGATGTTGGGAGGAGAGCAAAGTAAATCCACAAGATTAATTCCTCTACTAGTAGTTTACCTTACCTTCATACAGATGTGTATGGAGAGAGAGAGGGGGAGGGAGGGAGGGAGGGAGAGAGAGAGAGAAAATGAGGGACATTGATGCAAGAACAATCTTCATTACCAAACCTTCCCTATAGACAACCTTGTGCTGTGCAAATTATTATGTTATGTACACAGAGATTACTTGCTATGCCAAGGGAAGATAGATTGCTATGCAAACATATGCTTTATGGAAGTAGAGGAAGTCCTCAACTTTCTATGTAATTGAACCCAGAACTATGGTCATAAGTCATTGCAGTTGTTAAGCAACTCACCATGTCACAAGACACAATTTTATGACTTTTTTTGTAGCAGCTGTTAAGTGAACATAGCAGTTGTTAAGCATATCCATTTTATTCAATGGGTGTGTTTTGCCAGAAGCTGGAAATAAACACCAGCAACGGGCAAAAAAAGTCAAAAATTATCACAGGACCATAGGATGCTGCAAACAAATGTGAGCTGGTTGCCAGGTGCCCAAAATGTGATCATGTGACCACATGGGGGTGCTGCTGTCATGGATACGTTCACCACCATGGGTTATTTGCAAAAATAATAAAGGTGGGATACAAATAACTTCCCTTCCCTTCCAATGTTTATTCTATTCTATTCTATTCTATCCTACTCTACTCTACTCTACCCTACCCTGTGAATAACTTCAAAATTGGGTCATAAGTAGCTTTGTGGAAGTCCAGTATAACATCTAAGCAGCCAGTCGTAAGTTGAGGGCTGGCTACCTGTAATGAAATCAGAGAACAGTAGACGAGGCATAGTTCCATGTATACATCCCAAGATATGTATGTTTCAATGCTATAGCATTGGTTAGCTTAGTTATAACTTGCCCAGAAGTCTTTGGCAATGTATTTATATAATTTGCTCCAAGAATAACCTAATACAGATAAATTTTTGCTCTGATGTTCTTTTGCTTCTGCAGGGAGAGCCAGGTCCTGTGGGGCCTCAAGGTAGACCAGGCCCTCCTGGACATGTCGTAAGTCAAAATACTCTGTCTTGAATTTTGTGTGAGCAGATTTATAGCTGGGTTGCAAAGATGTCTATTAAGCTACCAGGTCAGGCTTCTGAACCACTGCTAAAGGCAGATATCACTTAGCATAAAAGCCAAAGTAAAATGTCAACTGTTAAATTCTCCATTTGTATTATTTTGTTCTTTTCTGAATTCCCTTTTTTTAAAACAAAAATAAAGCACCATTCACATTTTGGTTTTTGTAAGATAAACCAAACAAAAAAACAAAAATGAGCCCACCAAACCTATTCCTCAGAAATAACAGCAGTTCTGCAGATAGTCAGAATAAGCTATTCCAATTGCCAATCCCTCCTCAGTCCAAGAATTAAAGATTGGTCACTCAAAAGCTGTATGGAAACTATTGAACTTCCATTATTGCAAATAACCTGTAGATTTCAGTATATTTTATTCTCAATCTGCACTGATATTTAGAAATGTATGTTCCTGTTAACTATAAAACTATAAATTGGAGTAACTGCCGAAATCCTGACAGATCCACTTTATCCACTGAAGAGAATCTAGTTAGTTAAGGCATCAAGCCAGAAACTAGAAGGCCATGAGTTCCAGTCCTGCTTTAGGCATGAATGCCAGCTGAGTGATGTTAGGCCAATCACTGTTTTAATTCCACTTCAGGTATGAAAAAAATGATAATCTTGGACTAATCACTCTCTCTCAGTCCAACTCACCTCACAGGGTTGTTGTGGGAAGAAAAATAAGGATATTAGACATGTTCACTGTCCTTGAGTTGTTTATAAAAATAACAAAGCAGGAATATAAATAGATTAAATAAATAGTTTTGCCAAATCTTAATTCTATAACTCATCCATCCATAACTAGGCACCAACTGGGGTAAGCATAAACACTGTGGGATCCTTGGTGCTCTCTTGAGTTTAGTTGTATTCTTTCAGACGTTTCAGGCACGTTTCAGATGTTTCAGGCATGTTGTGCAACAAGGTCACATAGTGGGACTGGGTTAAGGACTTCTGTTCTCACTGTGAGTTGTGTTGGGGGGGGGTGCACAAAGGGAGGCTCAGCCAGTCTCATTGTACACATGTTGTACTCTGACAATAAAGGTAGTAATAATCATCATTACCAAACTAGGTAATATCATCAGTGCTAGATTAGTGCTATCTTAACATTGCACAATAGAATTTTAACCAGAGCCAAACTAGATGGCACAGAGCAGTGTGTCTGGTTGCTCAGAGCTGCCATATTTATCCGTTTACATCTGGGAACTTACAATGGAAATGTAGCAGGAAGCTAGACAGCACCCTGTCTTAATTTCTTATGTGTGCTATGCTTCTCTGCAGCCCGAATCATGAAACAGGCTGTGTGAAGAATATCTGGGCAGATAAGAACAGAGATTTAAGGGAGGAGAGACCAGGTTTCCCCTTGCTTGAATAGCCCTTGTGATGTCAAGATCAGATACCTTTTGAGATCAGACTTAACTTACGAACAAGAAACGTAACTATTCCAGATTTCTCTCTTGGTCTCTATTTAGCAAGGATTCTGACATGAATGAATGAATATGTCTGAGCTTTCTAAAATGCACCCAAGAGAACTTTGTAAAGAATGCTGTTTTCGATGTCCATGACTAACTCCCGAGTATGCTTTTCTCTCACAATTCATTTTGGATTTATTTTTTAGACATGAAAGGCAGAGTCAGTCTTACTGGGGAAATATTCAGTGGTGATAAGGAATTCAGTGTTTCCAAATTTCAGCAGCTTTTAAGGTCTGGATTTCAACTCCCAGAATTCTTCAGCCAGCATGGGGAATTCTGGGAGTTGAAGTCCAGATCTCTTAAAGTTACCAAGGTTGAGAAATAGTGGGTTTGTCTACATTCTTACATCCTTTTGCAATTTTTCTGTCTCTTCAGGGTCCACCTGGAAGCCCTGGTCAACCTGGTCCATCAGGGCTTGCTGGAGTTGTGAGTATCCTCCCTTCCCTTTTGGCATTCTTAGGCTCTGGTCCTCTTGAGTCTGATCAAACGTGGATCATCTTCACTTCTGAATGAAGCCACAGTAGAGGAACCATTCATTCTTGAAGCTTGCAAATCTCTCTCCACTGGAACCCCTTTCCCATTTCTTTGTAAAGACAGTGAATCCCTACCTTCAAAATCATGTCCAACCAAATAAGAAAATGATCTGATTGTCTTCAGGAAACATTCATTGAATTGTCAATTGTTAAGATGCCATCTTGGAAGGTGACATTTCATCGACTGGTACTGGACTGCAGAGGGTGCTCCCAAGAACTTCCCATCCTTCTCTAGCCAGATGTATCTGGACATCTTGGAAATGCTCATCTTCTTAGCCAACCCAATCCAGACGGCCAAGGAGGATGCAATCCACTATATCTAGAGACTGCCATGTTGGGTGGGGGGGAGAGGCGAACCTACCATCTAGCAAAGTAGAAATACTCTATGCTATTCAGTCAACATTTTTTAGAACATGACTAAATATTTGGCCATTATTTTTTCTAGATGTGAGATTGACTCAAGACATGGAGATCTTTTTCTCTGCCCCCATTATCATTCACCTCTGCTTTCTTTTCAATGAAGAAGCAGGTGTGTGTAGAGAAACATGCCAGAAAGTTGCCCACCACTCATCTATGTATACAAAAATAGCTGCAACTGGAAAGGGGACCTTGAGTTCTCCCACAAAAATGAATCTCAGACAGTGGTGGGATTCAAATATTTTGACTACCATTTCTTGGTGGGCTTGGCAGGGGAAAGATACTATAAAATCACCATTCCCTCCCCCACCCCACTAACCTGCTTTCCAGCTCCATTCTCCTATGCAGGGCAACCAAAGAAGACCCAACCAATCAACTGGGACTCGATGGGAGGCAGAGAATAGATGGGGGCAGGGCCAGTCAGAGCTGGTATTGGCTGGTTCACCAAACTATTCAAAATTTCTGCTACCAGTTCTCCAGAATTGGTCAGAACTTGCTGAATACCACCTCTGATCTCAGAGCACATGCATTGTGAAGAACATTGTGGAGCTGGTCATCTATCTGAAGGAGTCATCTCAAAACAGTGCATCTCCTTGATTGTCTCCAATAGTTTCTGACACCATCTCTCCTTTTCCCAGGGTCTGAAGGGTGAACGGGGATCGACTGGAGAAAGAGGCCTCAGTGGGCTCCCAGGCCAGCCAGGAACACCGGGTCACCCAGGTCCACCGGTGAGTGTCCCTTGATGGAGTCAACATGTTTCAGAATCAATCATGAAGAGCTTATGGGAAAACCCTCTTGTTGAGAATGGATGGATGGATGCATGGATGGTTTGTAATGCTTCCTAGTCTTAATTCTTTGTTCAATATTAGGCTGAAAGAGATAAACAACATGACTATTTGACTTTGGACCCATTAGTAGAGAAATGAAACTAAATCCTCTTTTCCCTTTATTTTCTTTTTTGGTTCCTAGGGTGAGCCAGGCTCGGATGGACTGGGAGGCAAAGAGGTATGGTGACTCTTACTTTCTCACCACCTTCTTGAATAGAAGAGCCTTATTTACCCACATCTCACAACCAAAAATAGGAGTAACCCACTGTAACAAAGGAGGAAGCCACCTACTTCACCTTTCTTATGTCCAAAACAATGTTCACATTTTTCATTCACACACAGGGGCGATATGGAGCAGGGATAGAAAGAAGTTTCTTGGAAGGCAGCCCTTGGTCCACCTTGCATGCAGTATATCTTCAACTATTGCATTCCCACACTACCTTCTCTGCTTCCTGGAAGCTGACTTCCAAATGCTTCATTTCTAATGCAGGGAGTTCTTAAATTACATACATAATTGAGCCTGGAATTATGGTTGTAAGTCATTGTGATTGTAAGTCAAGGCACCATGCCACCAACTTACTGGCCTTTTTCAATGTGGTCATTAAGTAAAAGTATTCATTTGAATGGGTGTTTTTAGTTAGAAATTGGCAAAAACATCATGAATTGCGGTTACATGACTGTGAACACCCCAACAAATCTAAAACTGATCCACCAGGCATGCAGTCACATGGCCACAGGGAATGGGTGGGCAGAGCCATTTATGATGGCCAGGAGTGCTTTAGAGACTGTGAAGCAGCCATTCCATGGCTGTTATTTCAAACAGCCATAAAACAGCCAGTCTTTAAGTGAGGACTACCTTGATTACACAATAATGAAGACAAGTAACAGATAAGGAACACCTCCTGTAAAGGGCAGGTAAACAGCTTGAAGTTAAATGGTAGGACGAGGACTACTTGATGGGGTAAAATAGCCTTAAGCTAATGTTCTCTTCCAGTCAAATGCATTATGAGTATTTATCACTATGTTGAAGATGGCTTCTTACTTTTCCACAGGGATCTCCTGGAAAACCAGGTCCTCCTGGTCCTTCTGGGCAGAAAGTAAGTGGGACACCGCTGGGAGTGAATGTCAGGCTCTTCTCCTAGGACAACCTTTCATGGAATTGTCCTCTTTCTTCTTTCAGGGGGACCATGGCACTCCAGGGGAGATGGGTCACCCTGGAGAGAAAGGCAGAGCGGGGATGCCAGGAGGCCCAGGAAAAAGTGGTGAAATGGGCCCCATGGGACCACGTGGGTCCCCTGGGGAGAGAGGACATCCTGGCTCACCTGGCCCTGCAGGGAACCCTGGGAACCCAGGACTTCCGGGGACATCGGTAAGAACTGGGGCAAAGACAGTGAGAGGCATGCAGTGTAATGGGCAACTGAACTATTAAGTCCTCTGTCATTCTGGTTCAGTCTAAAAGTAGATGAAGTTAGAAGGGGCATCTGTCTTCTTCAATGGGTTTTAGGATGTGCCACCAGTGGTTGATATTCACATGAAAGAGTTTTTCATACAACTTCACTGATGCATAAGGTGCCAAATCTTACTTGGCCGTGCCATCATGGGCCCAACCTTGCTCTTGGCTTCTCCTGCAATACAGAACTGCTGAGGAGATCCAGTGTAGTTCAGAGCTGCTAATCTGCAAATGCAACTACTCCAAAACACAAATTTGCTGAATCCTTCCTGAAGTTAAGCAGGAGAGGGGTTGCTTGTCCAGGATCCATTACTGAGGAGCCCTAGAGGGTCCCACAAAGCATTGCTTCTCATGGATGGGAGGAAGTTAAAATAACAGCATGCTGGGAGATTGATTATCATGACCCTCAGCAGCCACTCCTTCAGCTAGGGAGGGAACAAGTGTGGAAGGAAGAAGATATTGATGGCAGGGTTGGAAGATTTGGTTCTGGGAGGTTTTCTGGAACTTGGGGGAATGGCTGCATGTGGGGTGAAGCTGAGCATGTGAAAGTGGTCAAATGATACAAGTTAACATGCAAGATAAGGCAGAAATTGACTTCTGCTTTCCCCTCTTCCTTGTTTTTCTCAACAGGGAGATGCCATCAGCTATGACCAGATCAGGATGTTCATCAGAGAGGAGTTCCAAAAAATGTTTGATGGTGGGTGAAGAGAACAGATTGATAGCAGGGGGGGAGCACGGGGTCTCTCTCTGCAGGTTGGAGACCCTAGAAAACCAAGCAGAATTAGTTAAGAGAGTCAGGAAATGAATCAAGTTATGATGCCAAATCTTACCCCAAACTCCACCATAGAGAAGGTTATTTCAATTCTGCTCAATTTCATTCATTCGTTCATTCACTGAATTTCTATAACTGCTTATATCAAATCAATGGCTCTGGGTGGCTTCCAACTCCAAACTATAAAAATAATTAAAAGAATAAAAGCATTTTAAAAACAATAAAATGTTCAAAAGAAATATCTAAAGAGTTAAAGCATGGCAACCGGACCAAATATTTAGCGTTTTTAGGTACTTTTGGCCTGAATGATCGCGTCTTCATTTACATGTTTAAAATATACTGTATATAGTAGCCAAGTTAACAATAAAGCCAAATTATGAGGCTCTTAACAAATCCAGCATCTCAGATTAAAGGAATATAGCCAGGTTTTTAAAGCCTTATGAAAGGCCAACAGGGTTGAGGTCATTCTAATCTCCGAGGGGAAGATATTCCAGAGTAGGAGCCACTGCAGAAAAGGCCCGTCTTTATCCCCACCAGCTGACATTGTTTGGCTGACAGGATCTGCAGCAGGCCCAATTTGCTAGATCCAATTGGACACATAGAGAGTCTTGGAAAAAGGCAATCCCTCAAGGAACTCAGTCCCAAAACATGTAAGGCTTTAAAGGTGACAGCAGCATCTTGAGTTGCACCCAGAGTATGCCACTAGCAGTTCACATAGCAGCAATGTTATATGTGCCGTATATCTGTCACCTTTTACTATCTGCACAACCACGTTTTCATCAATTAAAGTTTCTGAATGCTCTTCAGGGCAATCTCATATAGAGCACATTGGAGTAACAATGCAATACATCTTTTCTGCCATGGACATCTAGAACAGATTTTGGTCTTTTCTAAGCAAGGAAAATGTTTGCATAATGCCTACAAAGCCTTACAGGGAAATTATGAATTTTCATCTATTTTAGAGCCTTCTTCTAAGGGTGTTATCAGAATTCCTGCGTGAGTCCTCTGCAGCAGAGTGGCGTCAAAAGAGTTGCAAAAAAGACCACACCTATGTAATCAAAACCTTGCTCTAGCTTACGTTTTCCAACAATTAAAAGGAAGTGAAACTTCAATCACATGTTCACAGTTATCATCTTGACTTTCCTGATCATCTCCCTGCAGATCCCTCCTTACCATTCTGCCTGATAAATCACTATTTTAGAAAAAAAAAAAAAATTCAATAGCCCATCTTTCTTTGCGAACTCTGAGAATCTTTCTTTTTCTTTCTTTTCTTTCTTTCTTTTTCTTTCAATTGTTCTGGAGAGGAAAATAAATGAAAGCTAAGAATAGCATGGTCAGAATCAGAATTCAGACTGAATAATCCTCAAGCTTCTACCTTTTTCACCATCATCCTAGGCACTCTTGAAAATAAAAATAAGCAAAGAGAAATGCTGAGAAAAGCCCAATTTGGCAAGGCTGTTGTAGGCTCCCATTTTAGTGTGGAATTGAGAATTTGTCTCAATATGCCTGTAGTTATAATATGACACAGCTGCCCAGGAGAATGTATTTTAACTACAAGTGCCCACAGGCCTGCTGTGAATTAAAATTAACCCCACTCCTGACCTAAGAGGGTAGTTGGCTCCATCATTTCTGCAAATAGACTGGAAATTGATAAAAGATGTCCCAATAAACTCAAACATTACAAGTTCAGATAATAAGACCAGATACAATTAATGATAAAGATAATACAAGATTGCAGAAGGAGTCCTAAATCAATAGTTTGACTAATTCCTGAAGGAGGTCAGCTATAAAAATGTATGTCCAAGGAAGATTATAGTACTATTATTATGGTTGGTTGCATAGTCAGCCAGATGTTTAGACTGGATTTGGCATTTTGCCAAGTCCTTCCCTAGGTCCTGGAATAGGCAGATGTCATTGTTTAAAAACATTACATATATTATTACAGGACATAAGATGGATGATAGATGATGATTTTTTTGGGAACCAGAAAAATCCAAAAGTTGCAGTGGTGTTCTTTGTCAATAATAGTTTGGCTTAAATGTCTCTCAGGAAAAGCACCCAGAATTGCCTCTCAGAGTGAGATATGCAGCATGCAAATTTAAATGAAATAAAAAGCAAAGTAAAATAAAATGCCACTTTTTAAATTAACAGAATAGCCAGATCAACTTATCAATGAGTCTCTCAGGAGAACACATCTGCTTCCAAAGATTCCTGTAAGGGTTTCTATTCAACAGCTACAGAGAAAGTCCTTCTCCCCACAAACAGGTTTTCCTATTTCCTTACCTCACCAGTTCCTGTCCACTCCTTGAGCAGCAGAGCAAACAATGGCTCCCTTCTCTTTCCTACAGAACGGATTCAGTACTATGCTTCCCGACTGCCCATATCACCAGTAGAAGTCCTTTCCCAGCCAGGGAGACCAGGATCACCTGGAAAAGACGGAACACCAGGACGGCCAGGCCCTCCTGGTTCTCCAGGCCTGCCTGGACAAATTGGAAGGGAAGGCCGGCAAGGTGTGCCCGGCATGAGAGGTAAGCCTTGCAACTCCTCCTCCTGACAGAAGTAGACTTACAGATGCACATCATAGAGCAGTTTCTCCACCTTGGTGACTTTAAGTGGACTTCAACTCCCGGAATCCTTCAACCAGCCTTAAAGTTGTCAAGCTCGGAGAATTTGAACCTTGATTGAGTTTTCAATGGCTCTGCAAATAGTGTAAATTTAGGCAATGGGCAAAATCAGAAGCCAGGTTAAGCAGGTGACCACTCAGCCAGTAGATTCATGTCATCTAGATGGCACATCAGCAGGAGTGCCCAAATTTGGGGTGTGCCTGGGTTCTATAACTTTGTCCCAGCAGATTCCTCAGATGAATACTTAATCCCAGTTGGGCAAGAATGTGGTCACAGCTCTAAAGAAATACAAACAAGACTCTTCGCAAACCGTTTCAGAAGTAGCCTGATGTTGTAAACGGATAGAGGCTTCGGTCAATTCACTTTCATGTTTTCTTCCTCAATGCAGGTGAACCCGGAACCAAAGGAGAAAAAGGAGACAAAGGGACTGGCATCATGGGAGAGACTGGAGCACCAGGCCCTCCAGGTAAATTTGGCTCCCCTCGAAGTTAAACCTACTTGCTTAAGTCTGCTTGCTTTCATCAGTCATTTGCTTTTATCCATCACCAAGACATAGAGCATGCGTAGAGTTTTTCTGCAGACCAGGGGTGCCATTCCTGGCCATTCAGTCTTACTATATGCATTAGGTTGCATCTTCATTCAGAAAGCTGTTTTTTCTTATGGGTGTTGTTGCTGCCTTGAGCAATTTTAAACCACGATGTTATAGTTCCTTTCATGGTCATTCAAAAGGATGGAAAAAATCCCGTTAGATCTACACCACTAGTGAAATGATCAACTTTGGTCTTACTCGCGATTGGAAAAAGAGGAGAGTCTCATAGCTTACTCTAACTCAATGAACCTAGAATAGGCCAAGCTTCTCTCCAGAAGTACTGAACCATACTTCAATCTCTGTAGAGCAGAAGGTGGAAATATTATTCTTGTTAGCCAAAATAGAGGTTGTTCTTAAGTTTTTCTTGTAAGAACAAGGAGCCTGTTCTTAAATAATTTGTTCTTTAAATTCTCAAGAGTTGCTTTGCAGAGCGAGATGGGCAGCATATAATTTTATAAATAAGTATGTAATGAAATAGGTGATTTTCTTAGTGTTGCTGGTAGGACTACAAATCAAAATGTTCAGGTAGTATTTGGAGGGCCACCACTGGTTTTGCTGAGGACTGAGGCGTTCAACAGCAAGATCAACCTATTTGGCTCAATGCTGAGCTTTCTAATAGATTCAAATCTACATTTCCTGAAAACTTTCTTCAAAGAAATGAAGCCTTCCCAACACACCTTTCCCCAACCTGGAAATTTTTCAGGTTTGTGGACTTTACTTCTAGAATTCTTTAGAGTGGAGAATTTGGGGAGTTGAAGTCTACTGGTCTGAAGAGCATCCTCATGGGAAAGGTTTCTCCAATGTTTCCTATAATTTCAGGAAAGGAAAAACAGACCACCAAATGTAGAACTCTCTATTAGACTTGTCTATTTCTTGTTTTCCTTTCTCAGGTATCCAGGGGCCTCCAGGTTATGGGAAAATGGGTCTTCCAGGGCCTATGGGGCAGCAAGGTATTCCAGGCATCCCAGGGCCACCAGGAATCACAGGCCCTCCTGGGAAAGTCGGTCACTGCAATCCTTCAGACTGTTTTGGCATGATGCCCATGGAGCAGCCCATGTACCCACCCAAAAACATGAAGGGGCCTATGGGCTAAAGAATATTCTCCTTTCCCTCCCCACAAAGGACTCCATTTGGAATTGCCAAAGATCAAGTCTTCCATCATGACTAGCTGTGATGATGCTTTTATTGTTGTTAATATTTTGACCATATTTTTCTCCAGTGGAGTTCAACTTCTTATCATGATGGCATTTTTTTTAAAAAAAGATCTACCAGGATATCTGTGTCTGTCTGTGTATGTATGTGTGTGTGTGTGTGTGTGTGAGAGAGAGAGAGAGAGAAGATTTCTGTGTGTGAATGTCTCCATATTCTGAGTGTTTTTTACCGACGGTGAGCAAAATGTATTCAAGACAAAAATTCTGTTTTCGTCGGTTGATGGGAACATCCTGCTCATTATTTTCCCGCCTCATTAGGAGTTATTATTTCCACAATATAGACAGAATCTGTTGAAAATTTTAAGAAAATATGCAAAGGGGAGACAGGAAAGAGGAAATACTATGGTTTAATTTCAGTTTTGGTTGGATTTTCCCTTTTAGAATGAGTTATAATGGGTATCTGGAAGGTAAGAGATAAACAGTTCTAAAATGCAATTGATAGAACAAAAATTGCCTCAGTATGGAATCACACCAGCAGAGCCGTTGCAAATCAAGAAGTTGTCACCTATCATTTCTAGAGAGCACACTCCAAGAAAGGCTGCTCTACCTAGCATCTACACACTTCTCTTGGAGCAAATTGCATAAGTAAATGCAGCAGAATTTACTTTTAGTAGATAGATATAAAATTGTACAGGAAAAAAAATTCACTTCATACTCGGAGACATTCCCCCCTTAATTGAAATGAAAAAGTGGAACAAAAGTTAATGTATTAAAAGTTGTGTTGTCTTTGGAGAGGGAAAAAATGGAAAGAACTCCTGAACTTAAAACAAGTTGTGTGGTATTTAGGATGTATCATTTAGGAATATCATCTTACGGTGTAATTACTTTTCCAGATGTCCAACATTCTGTTTTCTTCTTGTTGTACGAAATGTGTGGGACCATGTACCTTCTGGAATTAATTTTTCTTGAATGTTCCTGATTTTGTTTTTTCATTGTTTTTATATCAAATATATTGAGCTTCATCCAAACCAGATTTAATTCTAGTTGCTCATATGTCTGGGCATCAGAACTGAGAGATCCTGGAGGATCAGGGGAAGATAAGACTGGGGTGGGAGCGGTCATTATCTGTGGCTAAGATGCCCCTTCACGATGGGAAATTGTGGAAGGAATAGCAGTTGTCCCTTGCCTGCTGTCACCTTCACACAAATAACTTGAATTATCTTATTTGCAATGACATAAAACATATAATTCTCATGATTTGCATGATGATCTCATGATCCAAGTAATATTATTGTGGCTTGTAGCAGACACCTGCAACTTCCTTTGACCACAAAAGAGAGAAAAAAATTCTTAATCCCCCTCCCCAATCTTCCTCCAAACGATCCACAAGGTCTTCCTTCAAACTTCAAATCACATCTATTCAGAAACTAGAATTGACAGTAATCTAATATTTAAGCCCCTTTATTAACTCTTTCCAGATCTACCCCACTACAAACACAAAGATTATGTGAACACACTTTGTGTGTCCCTTACATCCTTGACCCAAATGGGTCTCCCCTAGAGGAAAGTCTCTCTCACACAAGCCATTCTGGGCCATTGATCCCAAGAGTTAATATTCACCACCCTAATTTTAATGTTTAAATAAATGATGCTTTGTTTCCTAATTGGTATTTGGCTCATGTTCATTTCAAACCACTGATTTACAAGCCAAAGTTAGGTCATTCTGTCAGCAAAGCCCATTCAATGAACAGATACAGTAGAAGCAGAGAAATGAACTGTAATGTGGAATCCTTGGTTCTCCCTCAGCTTGGTTGTTTTCCTGCAGATGTTTCATTATCCAACTAGGTAACATCATCAGTACACTAGCGACTAGTTATTGTCAGTGACTATAGTCTTCTATTAGAAACATGTAGGCTAGCAACCTGTTGGTTCATCATGCAGCTTTGGTCCTTTAGTTAAAAACAAACGCATTCTCATCAGAAATCACTGCTGCAATGATAGGATCTTGCCTCCAGGCAAGGAAACATGGTGACTGTCCTTCTCCTTGTCATGCCATAGACAAAAATTTTCTGACTGTATTTTTGAATGATGAAACCACAACCCCGCTAGTCAAAAATGGTATGAGTTTCCTTCCCTGAGCTCTGTATGGTGTCCATAGCAAGTTCAACCCACACTCTAGCAGCTACCATGATCCCCTGTGCTACTAAGTCTTTGGTCCTACACAACACCACCAAGATCTCCTCTTTGTGAATGTCCGTCTCTCATCTCCACCTCATCTTTCGAAAGAAGCAAGTTGCTGCTCATCATTTTTCAAGTCAGAAGATAACTCCTGAGGAACATGGTGACAGCTTCTTCCCCCATGACAAGGCTGCTGGCCAAAAGATAAGTGGCTTCTTTCCTCTCTCAATCTCAAAAAAGGAAAGAGCAAGAGTAAGATGGTCCTGCTTCTATTTCAGATAAACACCACAGAACAACATCCAGCAGAGATTTTCAAGCATTAGAGAAAATATTTGTAGTTACTCTTTCAAAGGGGTATCAAGAGGCTGATCCATCAAGTCAGACATTCTCTTCAAAATGTGGCTTGCTGCAAATTGATCAGAGAAAACCACACATAAATTCTTGATGGTCATATTTTCATAGTTGTCTCTGGACTGAAAGAAGCATATGATTTGAGAAGAACAAGAGAGATTTTTTTTTAATGAGTTGGCAATTTTGGGAACAATAATTCCATAAAAGTCATCAGCATTCTTTAGTTGTCAGCTCAGGTTTTATGACTTTTTCTATTTGTTTTTGTTCTCTCTCTCTCTCCCTCCCTCCCTCCCTCCCTCCCTCTCTCTCTGAACGAGGACTATCCATTTAGCTGAAAAGGTCCACAACAAAACTCCAATCATCTATCCATAGCACTTCATGTCCATAAGCCCAGAGGGAAAATTGCTTCAATATTGACAATGATGCCAGTTCCTCCACATTCCTTTTTTCACCACCATCACAGCTTTGCAAAAGTGTATAAACTCACATCAAAAACCTGCTATTTTCCCACTTCACCTTTTGCTATGGGCATCCTCTTTTCCATTGCAAAGACAGTATTTGTCCATGTGTGTACAGAGGTTGGAAATGTCTCTGCTTGTATCTGCTCTTAAAATGTTGCTCCTATAGATGTACTGATTCAGAGAGCAATGGGTTATATGAAGCAATTACCAACCTCTAGCAGATAAAATCCAAATTATTATTCTGAGTAATTATAATTCTGGGACTATTTATTCACACGTTCCCTTCCCTAAGCTATTTGGCTCCAGTCAAATATTTTATTGCAAATTACAGCTTATTTCAACATTGCAAAACACAATACTCTGATAGGACATCTCAGTACAAAGTACTTGCCAGTACTTTGGTTTGCATTCAGATGTATAAAATACTTGCAGGTATATAAATTACAAAAGTTTGGTGCAGTGATTAGTCACCAGGCTAAAAATGGGAAACCTTGAGTTCCAATTCTGAAAGCTGGCTGGCTGGGTAACTTGGCCCAGTTCCTGTTTCAGCCCTAGAAAGAAGAGCAAGCCACTTCTGAAAAATTGTTGGAAATAAAACTGAGTCCTTTCTTTCTTTAATTCCTTCCTCCATTCGTTCCTTCCTCCTTCCTTCCTTTCTATTTCATTCTCACTTTCATGTTTCATTTCTTCCTATTTCAGTTTTGCTTTCACTTTTACTTCCTTCTTACCTTTTTCATTCTTGCTTTTTCAACTTTCCTTTCTTTTTTGTTGGAAGAAATGTCCCTCTCGGTTCAGTTCCAAGTGGGGAGAAAGGCACTGGAAACATGGAGGCTATTTGGAAAGATGATTTAATGGTGGACAGGACCACATGGTTTGAAGTCCTGGGTGGCTGACCACATGGAGGAGAGTGAGATATATTTATACCCTTTCTTGGGCTTTGAACTTGCTTCCTGTTCCTGTTAAACGTATTCTGATTGGTTGTCAGAATCCCATGGAGCCATGAAGGGGTAACTTTGTAAGTTGTCTTGAGTACCAGGCTTGCTTGAATCTTGCTGGGTGATGTAATATTCCCAGGTGCCATGTGGTGAGATGGGCAGAAGGCTAATCCTATTATGTACTGAGAGTGAAGGTCTTTGTGTGGTGGATAAGCTGGCCCAGCCTTTTGTCTAGTAGATAGCATGACACAGTCTTTCTGGGGCTATTAAGAAAAGTGGGGGCTGCTTTCCTTTTTTCATCCAGGGAAGTATAATTGGTCCTCCACACCAATAAAGCCCATATGTCACACTGCACCAACGGATGGAAAGAGGATGTAAAACAGAGAGAAACACTTGCCATCCGTTGGTTAATGCGATGCTTCCGTTCTGTACTCACTGCGTCCGTTTTTCATCCTCTCTATCCGTCCAGCATCCGTCGACTGAGATTCCATCCGCTCAAAATGTTTTGAGCTGCTCAAAACTTTTTGAGCGGAAAATGTACCCAATGCGTCCGTTCTGCATCCGCAACACATACGGGGAACATCCGCCGTCACCCGTTACACGTCCGCTATATCCGCTAGGCATCTGCTGCACATCCGTGCAACTCGCATCCGCTCCAGCAGAAAACGGACACAGGGAGGAAGCGAAACGGACACGGAACGGACACAAAGCGTTAGTAGCATGGACGGAGAAAGGATGAAAGCAGATGCAGCTCGCAAAGAAAGCATTTAAAATGGAAAAAACGTTCGCAGAGGGGACCTATCTCGGATATTTAGGATGTCTGCAGGATGTCTAGAGGATGCAAAAGGTCATCTAGCGGAAAACCTATATTACCTATAAAAAGGGGGAGGAACTCACCTGGATCTCACTTTCAGTCCAGCAGCCCTGCTGTGCAGACCTCTGCAGCCTTCATCTGCCTCTTGCTCTTCCACAGCATCCATTGATGTCCACCATACATCGTAACACAGTCCTTTTGGTAGCCACCATCGTTCTGCAACAGTGCGAAGCCATCTACAGGCTCTTTCAACTAATCTACGGGAAGAAAAGGAGGCGGCCAAGAAGTGTCTAGGTCTGAAGATGGATCGGGAGAAGAGCAGAGTACGGACTGTATAACAAGCTGATGGTGGAGCTGAGGAACGAAGACACTCATGCATTCCCGAACTTCATGAGGATGCCACCAGCCATGTTTGATGAAGTTGTGGAGCGGCTGACACCCAGGTTGATCAAGCAGAGCACCAACTTCCGGCCCAGCCTGGACCCTGGGCTCAAGGTGGCACTCACTCTGCGCCACCTGGCCTCAGGGACCACGTACAGGAGCATCCATCAGCATTGTGGTCAGAGAAGTCGTACAGGTCATCATCGAAGAATACCTGCAGGAGCTCCTCCAGTGCCCCTCCACTGAAGAAGGCTGGAAGAAAGTTGCAGAGCAGTGGTATCAGAAGTGGAACTTCCCCCACACCGTTGGGGCCATAGATGGGAAGCACGTGGCCTGCAAAGCTCCAGCCAACTCAGGGTCCACTTATCACAACTACAAGGGCTTCTTCAGCATCATCCTCTTCGCCATGCTCGATGCTGACTACAAGTTCATGTACATCGATGCTTTAGGCAACGGCTCATCTTCAGATGCCCAGGTATACAACGCCAGTTACCTCAAGGAGGAGCTGGAACGCAACCTCATCATGGGCTTCCCAGATCCAGACCCCCTGCCCAACGACACACAAGATGTGCCCTACTTCATTGTGGGGGATGACGCCTTCTCCCTCACAACCTACCTCATGAAGGCCCACACCTCCAGATGCCTCACCCGTGAAGAGAGGATCTTCAACTACAGGCTGTCCAGGGCAAGGCGGGTGGTGGAGAACGCCTTTGGCATCCTGGCCAACAGGTTCCAGGTACTTCTCACCACCATGCAACATCGCCCAGAGACCATGAGGAGGATCGTGGAAGCTTGCTGCATCTTGCACAATCTCATGCGTACCTGCTACCCAGTGTTGCAGAACAGGCTCGTAGACCTCCAACAAGGCAATGGGGACATGGAGCCTGGTGAATGGAGGCAAGAGCAAAACCTGATAGACACTGTGGATGTGCAAGGCCCCAACAGAGCTTCACGTGAAGGGAAGAAGCAGCGCAACCTCCTGAAACACTGGTGCAACTCCCCAGCTGGAGCAGTGGAGTGGCAAGACAGGATGATAGATGCTTAATGAATGCTTCCTTCAGCCTGTCTCATCACACTGATGAGATTGAGCCATGTATGTTGAGTGGGCCTACAATGAACAGGGCATTTAATAAAGAGTTGTGTTTATGTTGAAATGTGTGGATCAATGATTACATTGTTATTGATAATAAAGGGCCAAAGGTGTGGCACCTGGGAGGGTGGACCATACAGTCCCACTATGCTTGCACTGGAGGTTTATCTATCCCACAGCTAGTACCCATCCCACAGGTATCCTAACCCATCCCACAGCTATTACCCATCCCACAGGTATCCTAACCCCTTCCACAGCTATTACCCATTCCAAAGGTATCCCTGCCCATCCCACTGCTATCCTTACCCAACCCACAAGCATGCAAAGGCTTAAACCATTTCTAAAAGGTTCCACCAAGACTTTATTGACAAAAATAAATGAAGCAAGTGTGTGAAGCAAAGATAATCTTTATTAATAACAAGCTGTAAAAGCAAAATGACCCAAGTCAAGTGTCCAAAGCAAAGATAAAGTCAACAGGTACCTACCCAGTCTCTGGCACTCTTCTTGGTCACTCTGAGATGTGCCCAGTCTCAGGGGTGAAGGGTCCAAATGCTGTGGAGGTGGCTGCTGCTGGAGTGCAACAACAGGGTATGGTGTGTGGAGGAAGCTCTCAGAGAGCTGGCTCAGTCCTGTGATGTTGAGAGCCCCTTCCTCCAGGACATGGGGTGTCAGCCCCAATACCGATGACAGATGTTCTGAGGCCGGGCTTGGCTGTGGAGTGGAGGAAGGAGCAGTGTAGTGGGGATGTCTGGTCTGCAGCTGAGTGAGGTGAGGCGTGGGTGGCATCTGTGGCGTGAGTGGCATCTGTGGCGTGGCTGGCATTGGTGGCGTGGGTGGCACCGGTGGCGTACGATGTACCTGTGCCTGGACTGGGAAGGGCTGCCTGTGCTGCTGGACCTCCTGGTAGCCGTAGCCTTGGTCGGTGAGGGGCTGTGGAAAGCCTTGGAAGGGCAGTGACATCACCTGGGGTGGAGGAGCAGGCCTGGACTGGGTGGGAGCAGGTTCAGCTGGGTCTGGAGGGCTGTGAAGAAGACCAGTGATCCTGTCCTTTACCACCTGGTACCGTGATTCCGACATGTTCATGTGGGTCTGGTTGACATAGGTGAGGAAGGGCTTGCAGTTGGAGGATGGGACATCGGTGTGTACCAGCTGAGAGAGGAGATCTACGCTGCTTCGGATGGTGTCCCTGATCTCCAGCAGGACAGTGTGGCTCTGCCCCTCTGGTCTGCCTCTCTGCCTTTCTGTGGAGGTGGAGCTGGGGGTGGATGTGGGTTGGGCTGTGGTGGAAGTGCCTTCTCCTTGCTCCCACTGCGTCAGGGGGTCCTCCACGCGCTCCGCCACGGGTAGTGCAGCTGTTGGGGGATTCTCTGTCGTGGCACGTTCCACAGATACCTGCCTGGACACAGGAGCTGACTCTTGGCCAGAATAGGACTGGTTCTCTGTGGGCTGCCTGAGAGAGAGGGTTGTGAGAGGGGCTGCTCCTCGGTGGCGGATCTCACCCCCCAAGAAGCTGCATTTGGCCATCACGTAGGTCTCTCGGTCCGTCAGCTTGACCATGGCCTGGCCAGATTTCTTGAGGTGCAGCTTCCTGTACCAGGTGTGCATGTGCTTCCACCAGCGGAGGAGGACCTCCGAAGTGTAGCCCAGGCTCTCCACCTTCTCTCTCCAAGCCTCCTGCTTCCTCTTGGTGTCTCGATAAAGCCTGTGTCCCTTCTGCCAATGATACTCGTTCTCCCTCAGCCATTCCAGCACCTCATCCTCATGTTCCTCTTCGATGGAGTATTGCCTCCTCTCCTGTTCATGCGTCTGCCTCTTCCTCCCTCTGGCAGGGCCATATGGGCCCTCATCAGAGGGGCTTCGAGGTTGTAGAGGCTGCTCCTCCACACCACCACCAGCAGAAGCAGCAACAACAGTAGCAGCAAAAGCAGACCAGCAGGACCAGCAGCACCAGCAGCGCCAGCAGTGCCAGCAGGACCAGGATCAGCAGCAGCAGAGTAAGCACCAGCAGCACCAGCAGCACCAGCAGCACCAGCAGCACCAGCAGCACCAGGAGCACCAGCAGCACCAGGAGCACCAGCAGGACCAGGAGCAGCGCCAGCAGAGTAAGCACCAGCAGAAGCACCAGCACCAGGAGCAGCACCAGCAGAGTAAGCACCAGCAGAAGCACCAAGACCAGGAGCAGCGCCAGCAGAGTAAGCCCCAGCAGAAGCCCCAGTACCAGGAGCAGCACCAGCAGAGTAAGCAACAGCAGAAGCACCAGCACCAGGAGCAGCGCCAGCAGAAGCTCCAGCACCAGAAGAGTCAGCCCCAGCAGCAAAAGCCCCAGCAGAAGCAGAGTCAGGGCCAGGGGGTGGGATGGTGGCCCTGTCCCTCTTGCCAGGGCTGGCAGCAGGTGGCAGTGGCTTTCTCTTCTTCCCCATGGTTGTTGGGTTGTTGACTTGCTGGCTGGCTGGCTGGCTGGAGCTGTGTCTGGCAGCAGGTCTTTCCTCTGAATGGTGACCTGCTTGCGAGCTGCTTCCCTTTATATCCGCGGGGCTGACGCAATGCATCCTCCCCGCATGCGTAGTGAACGCTGTGCATCCGCTAGGCTTCCGCTCTGCATCCGCTTCATCCCCTCGGCATCCGCTCTGCATCCGCTCCTTCTGCTGCGCCTCCGCTTCGCTGTGCTCCCCCGGAAGCCCTGCGGATGTGCCATCCGCTCCCATCCGCTTCCATCCGCTAGGCTTCCATGGAGCATCCGCTTTCCATCCCCTCTACGTCCTCCCCCTGTCCGTTCCTTTCCGTTGTTGTCTGCTCTGGTTATGCAAATTTGGGGCACTTTTGTGAGCAGATAACAACGGATGGAACATTTTCTCATCCACTGTGTCCTTTTTACAAACGTTTTGCATCCGTCGGCCAATGTGACAGGCCCTTAGGACCAAGGAGCTTATAGTGGATTATAGAAGGAACAGATCAGACATCCATCCCTAGTTTATCAAGGGAGATTGAGTGAAGCAAGTGGCCAGTTTTAAGTTTCTGGGTGTTACACCCTAAAAGAGGATCTGGCCTGGGATGCCCACATTGCAGCCCTGGTCAAAAGGGGCCAGCAGAGATTATACTACCTGTGGCTTGTCAAAAAACAACAACTGAACGAGAAACTGCTGGTGACCTTCTACCGCTGCACCATAGAGCATTTTACATATTGCACCTCTGTATGGTTTGCCAATTGCACAGTGGCAGATAGGACAGCACTCCAGAGGATTAACATCTTGACCAGATCATTGGTTGTCCTCTCCCCTCTTTGGAAGAGCTTTATAGCTCCCGCTGCCTTAAGAAAGTACAAAACATTCTCAAAGATCCATCTCATCCTGGGAACCCTTTTTTTGAACTATTACCATCTGGCAGACGGTATAGAATAATAAAAACAAGGACAAATAGGCTGAAAAACAGCTTCTATCCCAGGGCAGTAGCTCTGTTGAATTCTACTGTATAGTGCAGTGTTGGTGCGGTGTCAGGGGTTTTTGGTTCAGTGTGTGAAGGGTGAAAGATGTGTGTTTGTGTTTATTTTCATGGTCATGATGTGCACTGAAGATGGTGTTTGATTTCGTTGTATGAGGTGCAATGACAATAAAGTAAAGTAATATTCTGCCTTTTTAATATTTCCTAGAATGCTTCATTCTTCTAGAAAGGTGAGTGATAACTTTCTACACTTTTATTCTTAGTTTTCCTACCTTTCATTCCTTTCTCTCCTTTTCATTCTTTCTTTCCCATTCTCATTTTTTCCTTCCTTCTTTCCTTCCTTTCTTCCTTCCTTCCTCCTCCCTCCCTCCAAAACAATAGTAGCAAAAAAAAAAAAAAAAAATCCAGCCCTTTCAAGAAAAAATGAACTCTGAAACAGAACCACAAAATATTTGAAATACGCCTTTCTTTCAAGAGAAGTAAACTTTTGAGAAACTGCATGTACATTTTGGCACAGTGACTATCTGAATAAAGAGAAAGTGAGGCTTTCAAAAGTAACATAAGGAACAGCAATGAAATATCAGGAAATTGTAGCTCTGGCATCAAGTAAGAATAGGAAAAAGGGAAAATATTGCAGGATGAAAATGATTTGTTTCGGCACACAAGCTGTAACTATGGGAGCATTACAGAACCTCAACTGATGGTGTCGTTTTGTGTCTCAATAAACGATGCCATGAAAAGAGTTTGCTCATCCTCAGGACTTGATGCCTTTTTGTCAGTAAAATTGTTTCTTCAAGTCAAATTGTCATCCATGGATTTCGTCTCCCCTTTTTTCTGCTCAGTCTTTTCAGCCTTCTGGATTGACTTGCTTATAACGAGCGATGCTTCTGGCTCCTGCTTGTTGAATGAAATAACACCCTGTGCTACCCTGCTATTTAATCCCATTCTGCTAGATAGTAATTCAGACATAAAAATAATGCCTGTGTAGCCGCATGCCTTAAATGTGATTCCACAAAGATTTGTGGCTCTATTATTGAGATGACAGAATCTTTTTCCCCCTTTCCTAGCATTTTGCTACAGGTAGTGGGTCTGCTTTTCAGATCGACCAAATGCCATGACAGATAATCCTACCGAAATGCAAGGCCCCTGGAGACCTTTTCCCAATTGCATTAGGTTGAGCTATTCTTGCTCCCCCCCGCCCCTCAACAAAGCTGGCTTTTCAAACTTTTGCAAAGGTTGTTTTTTGTAGCCATAAATGAATTGTTCTAAATTAAATATATGATGAAACTTGCCCCTTTGATCAAAGATCACAACAGGAGGCAGCACCTTGTGACCTTGGGTGATTTTGAAAAGAAGGGTTGAATTTAATTAGCATGACAAACTGATCCAAAAAATAATAATCTCAAGCTTAGAGTTTAGATTGAAAGAGGACAAAAGTCAGCCACTTCCTTGTTTCCAAAAATCTCCCCAAATCCTGCACCGATTCCAAAAATGGGGGTAAGGGACGGGTAGTCTTCAATTTATGGTCACAATGGAGCCCAAAGTTTCCAAAGATGGTTAAGTCAGTTTTGCCTCATTTTGTAACTTTTCTTTCCACAGTTAAGTGAATCACCGCCGTTAAGTTAGTAACACGGTTTTCAAATGAATCTGGCTTCCCCATTGACTTTGCTTGTCAGAAGGTCGCAAAAGGGAATCACAGGACACTGGAAGCCTCCAAAATAACATGCCAGTTGCCATGAGCCCAAATTTTGATCGTGTGACCATAGAGATAGCAATAGCACTTAAACTTATATACCGCTTTATAGTGCTTTATAGCCCTCTCTAAGCGGTTTACAGAGTCAGCATATTGCCCCCAACAATTTGGGTCCTCTTTTACTCACCTTGGAAAGATGGAAGGCTGAGTCAGCCTTGAGCCTTGCAGTAGGAGTAGCTTGTAGTACTGCACTCTAACTGCTGTGCCACCAAGTTCCTGCAATTGTGTAAAACATTTTTCAGTGCCATTGTAACTTTGAACAAGCATAACTAAGCATTTTGTTGCAAGTCAAGGACTACCTAAATTTCTCGCTTAATGATAGTAATTGTGACTGGGCTTTCCATCATCAATAAAATGCAGTCATAAAGCATGCCATCCACATGACTGCATCCTTTAGCAATGGCAATCCTGGCTTTATCTGTTGTCATCGTTAAGCAAGGATCACATAGCCAGGCTCCTTGGGAGAAAAAGTGATGGGAATGTGAGCAAATAATCCGGGCAATAAACAATTTTCCCCGTCAGTTTCCAGGAAGATAAGTGGCAAATGGCAGTCACACAACTTCAGGCTGCTGCAACCATGTGAGCCTATTGCCAAAGCACCCAGTTCACAATCACATGGAATCATGGAGTCCTAGGGCTAGAAGGGACCCTGGAGGTCTTTTTGTCTAACCCTGTGCTCAAGCAAGGGATCCAGTACCAAAGATGGGCAACTATGGCTCCTTTATGACCTGTGGACTTCATTCCCAGAATTCCTGAGCCAACTCTGGGAGTTGAAGTCCACAAGTTGTAAAGGGGCCATAGTTGCCCATCTCTGCCCTACACCATTCCAGACAAATGGTTGTGCAAATCTCTTCTTGAAAACCTCCAGTGATGGAACACCCACAATTTCCAGAGGTAAACTATTCCACGGATTGTTAATTAATTGTTAATTAATTGTTCTCAATTCTAGGTTGGGTCTCTTTTTTCATAATTATCTATCCATTACTTCTTACCCTGCCTTCAAGTACTATTGCATCCCTGTGGTGGCTTCAAGTATTAGAAGATTGGCTATCAGGTCTTCCTGAAGCCTTCTCTTCCTTAGGCTAAACATACCAAGTTTCCTTAGCTGCTCATCATGCCATTTAACATCCAGATCCCTTAACTTTGTTCGCTTAACCTTAGCTTCTCTGCACTCTTTCTGGGGCCTCAGCATCTCACCACATGACTTATAGGGATGCTGTGATGGCCAGAACTTTGAACACCAGTTCTAAGTCCCCTTAGTTCACCATGATCATAACAGTTGCTGAATGAGTGGTTGCACTTCAAGGACCCTTGACTGGAGGTTAAAACATATGAAGAACAATTATAGGAATTGGGTGTGGGAAAAAAGAACTAGGGGAGACATGATGGCAGTGTTCTAATATTTGAGTGGCTTCTACAAAGACAAGAGGATCAAACTATTTTCCAGACAACCAAAAGGCAAGATGAGAAACAATGGTTGGAAACTAACCAAGGAGAGAAGCAACCTAGAAGTAAGGAGAAATTTCCTAATGGTGAGAGCAATCAACCAATGGAACAACTTGCCAATGGAACAATGTGCTCCATCATTGGTGGCTTTTAAAAAGAGACAGGACAATCATTTATCTGAAATGATATAGGGCCTCCTGTTTGAGCAGGGGGTTGGACTAGAAGACCTCCAAAGCCCTTCCATTATTCTATGTTTTATGTTCCACCTTTCTTCGAAAATACTGTATCGGATGCTAGAAAGGCTGCAGAAAGCTAAAAAATACAATAGAGAGATCTGGCCACCTTGGTAAAGACATCTTGCAACTAAATCACTGAAATTCATTCTCCTTTGGGGAAAAGAAATCAAATTCATTTTCATCAAATTGAATGGAAACGGGTTGGAATAAAATGCAGGATATTTACTCATAATGCTAATTCAGTTCCTAAACAAAACATGACAGGATTTTTGTTTGAAAATTACTCCGTAATTTCCAATTTAGTTCTCACCCAACACTCTCCCAGTCAGTCCCTATATGTTCAGAACAAGCACACACGCACAATTCAGATCAGCCAGCAAATACATAGCTCCCTGTTTATTTCTTACACATTAGCCTTCATTTATTCCAGCCATTACCCTTTTATTTCCACAATAGCAATAGAATAAGGTGGAAAGTAGGATACCAGGAGATCCCTCCTCTTGTGTATCATGAAGGAAACAATTTGGTGATAGTCATAATACTATATATCCAATAGTTTTTCTTCTTCTTAATTTTAATAGAATAGAATTAGAATAGAATAGAATTCTTTATTGGTCAAGTGTGATTGGACACACAAGGAATTTATCTTGGTGCAAGTGCTCTCAGTGTACATAAAAGAAAAAATACATTCATCAAGCATCAAGAATCACAAGGTGCAATATTTAATAATAATCATAATACTTAATAATTTCCCACAAAAGCAAAACTGTATTTACTTTGGGGCAGATATTTACCATGGAGAGATAGTTCTTAATTTACAATCATGTGTTTATTGACTATACAAGTTATGGATGATCTGAAAAAGGGGACTTGCAGCCCAGTTTTGAAGTTCTGACAGTCATGCCTTTTATGGTCACGATTGAACTTAGAGCTATTTTCACATGGCACTTTACAATGGTTTTGCTGAAAACCGGTACTTATTTCTAGGCTTTGGCAAAACTGCATCGGAAGCGTACCATTGATTTGCTTGATGACCATGGCATTTTCCTTAATGACTTTACGACAGCCATGTTCAACTGCTGCAAAAAAAGGTCATAAAGTCAGGTCTACTCTCATGATTACTTACTTTACACCATCATGACTTACAACCATAATTGCCAGGCTGAATTATAATTGTAGGCCGAGGACCATGTTTCTATAACTGGCATCATAGAGCTGATATTTCAACTCCCCTGCTTCTCTTTGCTACATCTCTTCCAAGGTGCTATGTCTGTCCATGCCATCTTGCTTCTAATCAAGAAGATACCCGCTGAGGATGACTCCTGTAGAGCCCACAGGATGCCACTCTTGTGCCACTGCTTAAACATGCAAATTGAACCAGTAACTTAAAATCCCCGGATACTGCACTCACTGCACACTCAACATAACTCCTTGTCTGTCCTTTCATCAGGAGAAGCTTCACTACATCTAGCAAGTCAACACAGTCAGTGATTTCTTCAAGGCTGAAAAACATGTCTTAGGGCAACAATGCTTTCATGTCAGACTCCCGATGACTGTCTAGATTAAGGCTAGGTCACACTGGCCGACGGATGCAAAACTTATGTAAAAAGGACACAGCGGACAAGCAAATTTTCCATCCATTGTTATCCGCTCTCAAAAGGGGCAAACATTTGCATAAACAGAGCGGACAACAACGGAAAGGAACAGACGGGGAGAGGACGTAGTGAGAATGTTAAGCGGATGCTCAACGGAAGCCTAGCGGATGGAAGCAGATGGAAGCGGATGGCATGTCCGCAGGGCTTCCAGGGGAGAACAGCAAAGCGGACACGTAGCGGATGATGCAGATGCGTAGCGGATGACGCGGATGCATCACGGACGCCTAGTGGATGCCTAGCGGATGTGTAGCGGCTGCAAAGCGTTCACTGCGCATGCGGGGAGGATGCATTGCCTCAGCCCCGCGGATATAAAAGGAAGCAGCTCGCACGCGGCCAGCATTCAGAGGAAAGACCTGCTACCAGAGACATCTTCATCAGAGACCATGGGGAAGAAGAGGAAGCCTGTGCCTAATCCTGCCAGCCCTGAAAAGAAGGACAGAACCATCATCCCACCCCCTGGCGCTGACTCTGCTGCTAGTGGTGCTTCTGCTGGTGCTTCTGCTGGTGCTTCTGTTGCTGGTCCTGCTGCTGGTGGTGCCTCTGCTGGTGCTTCTGCTGGTGCTGGTGCTTCTGTTGCTGGTGCTTCTGTTGCTGGTCCTGCTGCTGCTGGTGCTTCTGTTGCTGGTGCTTGTTGCTGGTCCTGCTGCTGCTGGTGGTGCTGCTGCTACTGCTGCTGGTGCTGCTGGTGTGGTGGACAAGCCCCAAGGCCCTCAAAGCCCTGCTGATGAGGGCCCAGAAGGCCCTGCCAGAGGGAGGAAGAGGCAATCGAAGGAGAAGGAGAAAGGGGAGAGGAAACAGTACTCCATTGCAGAGGACCATGAGGAGGAGGTGTTGGAATGGCTGAGGGAGAACGAGTACCTGTGGAGGAAGAGCCACAGGCTATATCGATACACCAAGCGGAAGCAGGCGGCTTGGAGAGAGAAGGCGGAGAGCCTGGGCAACACTTCAGATGTCCTCCTGGGGTGGTGGAAGCATATGCACACCTGCTATGGCAAGCTGCACCTGAAGAGATCCTGGCAGGCCGCTGTCAAGCTCACGGACCAGGAGACCTACGTCGTGGCCAAGTGCAGCTTCCTGCAGGGTGAGATCCGCCACCACGGAGCAGCCCCTCTGTCAACCCTCTCCCTCAGACAGCCCACAGAGAGGCACTCCTCTTCCAGCCAGGAAACAGCCAGTGTGTCCAGGCAGGTGTCTGCGGAGCGCCCCATGACAGAGACCCCCCCCGACAGCTGCACACCCCATGCCAGATCTCCTCTCTCAGCTGGTACATTTCGGGATTCCATCCTCAAACCGCAAGCCCTTCCTCACCTACGTGACCCAGACCCTCATGGACATGCCCCAGCCCCAGTACCAAGTGATGAAAGAGAGGATCACTGTGCTTCTGCACTAATCTCCAGGCCCAGCTGAACCTGCTCCCACCCACTCCAGGTCTGCTCCTCCACCCCAGGCGATGTCACAGCCCTTCCAAGGCTTTCAACAGCCCCTCTCCTACCAAGGCTACGGCTACCAGGACTTCCCTCAACAGAGGCAGCCCTTCCCAATCCAGGCCCAGGTTCATCGCCTGCCACAGATGCCACTGATGCCACCGACGCCACAGATGCCACCGACGCCACAGATGCCGATGCCTCACCTCGCCCAACTGCAGACCAGACAGCCCCACTACACTCCTCCTTCCTCCACACCACAGCCAAGCCCCCAACAGAACATCTGTCATCGGTCCTGTGCCTGACATCCCAGGTCCTGGATGAAGGGCCTCTCAACCTCACGGGCCTGAGCCAGCTTTCGGAGAGCTTCCTGCACACACCATCTCCTGTTGTCCTCTCGGGGCCAGGCACCCCAATGGCGCCTCAGACTAGCACTCCAGCCACAGCCACCTCCACAGTCCCTGGCCGCTTAACAGCTGAGACCATGGGCATGATTCAGAGTGACTGAGAATAGTGCCAGAGACTGAGTTGTTGCCTGTTCACTTTATCTTTGCTTAAGACACTTTACTTGGTTCATTTTGCTTTTTTAATAAAGTCATACAGTTTACCTAAGACAGTTATTAATAAAGGTTATCTTTGCTTCACACACTGGGTTCATTTTTTTTACTTAATAAAGTGTTGGTGAAAACTTTGAAAAAATGGTTAAGCCTTTGCATGCTTGTGGGATGGGTAAGGATAGTTGTGGGATAGGCAAGGATAGATAAACCTCCAGTGCAAGCATAGTGGGACTGTATGGTCCACCCTCCCAGCTGCCACACATATGGCCCTTTATTATCAATAACAATTTAATCATTGATCCACACATTTCAACATAAACAAAACTCTTTATTAATGCCATATTCATTGTAAGGTCACTCAACATACATGGCACAATCTCATCAGTGTGATGAGACAGGCTCAAGGAAGCATCCATTAAGCATCTACCATCCTGTCTTGCCACTCCACTGCTCCAGATGGGGAGTTGCACCAGTGTTTCAGGAGGTTGTGCTGCTTCTTCCCTTCACGTGAAGCTCTGTTGGAGCCTGGCACATCCTCAGTGTCTATCAGGTTTACTCCTTGCCTCCATTCACCAGGCTCCATGTCCCCATTGCCTTGTTGGCCGTCCACAAGCCTGTTCTGCAACACTGGGTAGCAGGTGCGCATGAGATTGTGCAGGATGCAGCAAGCTTCCACGATGTTCCTCACGGTCTGTGGGCGATGCTGCATAGTGGTGAGAAGTACCTGGAACCTGTTGGCCAGGATGCCAAAGGCGTTCTCCACCGCCCATCTTGCCCTGGACAGCCTGTAGTTGAAGATCCTCTCTTCGCGGGTATCTGGAGGTGTAGGGCTTCATGAGGTAGGTTCTGAGGGAGAAGGCGTCATCCCCCACGATGAAGTAGGGCACATCTTGTGTGTTGTTGAGCAGGGGGTCTGGATCTGGAAAACCCATGATGAGGTTGCGTTCCAGCCCCTTCTTGAGGTCACTGGCGTTGTATACCTGGGCATCTGAAGCTGACCCGTTGCCTGAAGCATCGATGTACATGAACTTGTAGTCAGCATCAACCATGGCAAAGAGGATGATGCTGAAGAAGCCCTTGTAGTTATAAGTGGACCCTGAGTTGGTTGGAGCTTTGCAGGCCACGTGCTTCCCATCTATGGCTCCAACGGTGTGGGGGAAGTTCCACTTCTGATACTACTCTTCTGCAACTTTCTTTCAGCCTTCTTCAGTGGTGGGACACTGGAGGAGCTCCTCCAGGTATTCTTCGATGATGGCCTGCACCACTTCTCTGAACACAATGCCGATGGTGTTGTGTGGCACCCTCCATGCATACTGCATGTTTCTGTACGTGGTTCCAGAGGCCAGGTGGCGCAGAGTGAGTGCCACCTTCAGCTCAGGGTCCAGGCTGGGCCGGAAGTTGGTGCTCGGCTTGGTCAACCTGGGTCTCAGACGCTCCACAACTTCGTCAAACATGGCTGGTGGCATCCTCATGAAGTGCTGGAATACACGAGTGTCTTCATTCCTCAGCTCCACCATCAGCTTGTCATACAGTCCAAACTTCACTCTTCTCCCAATCCATCTTCGGACCCAGACAGCTCTTGGACGTCTCCTTCTTCTCCTTGCGTAGAAAAGGTGAAACAGTCTAAAGAGGGCTTGGTTCTGGTGTTGAATGATGGCAGCTACCAAAAGGAGTGTGCATTGATCCATGGTGGAGATCAATGGAAGATGTGGAAGAGCAAGAGCAAGAGCAAGAGCAAGCTGAAGAGGTCTGTACACCACGTCTGCTGGACTGAAAGTGAGATCCAGGTGATTTCCTCCCCCTTTTTATAGGAAATATCGGTTTTCTGCTAGGTGTCCTTCTGCATCCTCTAGACATCCTGCAGACATCCTAAATATCCGAGATACATCCCATATACAAATGTTTTTTCCGTTTTAATGCTTTATGTCCAAGATGCATCTGCTTTCATCCTTTCTATGTCCGTGCTACTAACACTGTGTGGACGTTCCGCATCTGTTTCGCTTCCTCCTTCTTTCCGTTTTCAGCTGGAGCGGATGCGAGTTGCCCGGATGCGCAGCAGATGCCGAGCGGATACAGCGGACATTTAACAGATGACAACGGATGTAGAACATTTGTTCCCCGTATGTGTCGCGGATGTAGAACAGACGCGGCAGAAAGTTCATCCACTCAAAAAGTTTTGTGCAGCTCAAAACTTTTTGAGCGGATGAAATTTCAGTAGATGGAAGCTGGATGGATAGAACATATGAATCACGCACGCAGTGAGTACAGAACAGATGCATCGCGTTAACCAACGGATGGCAAGCATCCGTTGGTGCAGTGTGACATGGGCTTTAGCTCTTGCAGTTTTCTTGGCAAGGTTTTTCTGAAATGGTTAGATATTGCTTTCTTCCTAGGGCTGAGAAAGGAGGGATTGGATCAAGGTCATCCAGGTGGCTTTGTACCTAAACCAGGACTAAAAATCATGATCTTTCCAGGCTGGTGCCTTCACCACTACATCAAACTGACTAATTGCACCCCAAATTTGGCATAATTCCAAGGTTGTAAGCTCGGAAAGAAGAGATAACCAGGATCCCATAACAGCATAGAACATAACCAAGTTCTATTATTATTATAAGTAATCCTCAACTTATGAACACAATTGAGCCTAACATTTATATTGCTAACTGAGACATTTGTTAAGTGAGTTTTGCCCCATTTTACAACCTTTCCTGACACATTTTTTTAAGTAAATCACTGTGGTTCTTTTGTTAGTAACATAATTCTATAGTGAATCTGGCATGACTACAGGACACTGCCAACGGTCATATGAACTAGTTGCCAAGCATCCAAATTCTGATCACGTGACCTTAGAGATGCTGCAGTGGTCATAAGCATGAAAAATGGCCACAAGTTCCTTTTTTCAGTGCCATTGTAACTTTGAATGGTCACTAACGGAACTATTGTAAGTCAAGGATACCTATGTTACCACCACCACCATCATTCCTTATCTGCTCAATGCCCAACATTCAGCTGTATTTCTCAAACTCAGCAATGTGTTAACTTTATCTCCTAGATTTCCCCAGCCAACTGGGATGGACTTTGATTCTGGGACTTGGTTGCTGAGGTTAAGAAATCCTGGCTTAGCCCTCCAAGGGTCTTCAAGACTTAGCTTTTTCTCTGAATTTGTAACTCACTTTCTCCCTCAAAACAACCTATGCATGCTTTACCCAAGGAAGGAAAGATGAAAACGATAAAAGGTGTGATTCAATAGTGAGAGTAGCTTTTGGAAACCTGCCCAATAAAAGTCAGTAGTCAGATTAACCCCTTGAGTCACTGTCATCCCCCAATACATTAAACAATAAACCAGGTTCACAAACCACCTTGATCCAACCAGGACTGGGCTGCACCAAGTGATTACAAAATCCATCTAGGAAAAGGCTCTGTAACATCAGCACTGTAATTTTTTGCCAAAAATTTTGGGCTTCCCCTCCAAAATATTTCATTCTTCCAAGGAGGGAGGGGCTTCCCATAAAATATTTGATAAAATACAGAACGTGAATGATTAAATACTGTATATTAAAGAGAGCAAATGCCACTTGTCAGCACCTGATTGGCACATATTGGTGATTTTGGGACGAGCCTACCATACAAGGGCTTGGGGAAGTGCGGGCAGAATAACGCTAGGCGTTACCTAGGCCGCTGCTTTTGAATTCTTAGATGCAAACCAGAACAAAAATACGCCATACGAACGTTTAGAAAGTTATGGGCTGCCCCCAACCCCACCACCCCCACAGCCACAATGAGAAATCTCCAACCGCCTCACATCTCGCCCTTTTATAGCGTTCACGCTCGCGAAGCCCCGCCCACCACGATGAGTGACAGTTGATCCGCCCACGTTCGTGCTCCCCTCGAGGGTCATCTCGTCCAATCAACTAGACCGGGGGTGGAGGGGCGGAGAGAAAGAGGAAGGGCGTTCCCGCGCGACAAGAAGGAAGATTCCATGGCGGCCAGTTACCCGTATGGACAGGTGAGGCGGCGTGCACGCGCGCGAAAGAGGCGCCGGGCTCACCCCGCCGCGCGGTGGTTGACGGGAGCCCCCGTAAACCGAAACGAGATCGAGTGGGCTCTGGATTGAAGGGGCTGGAAGTTGCCAAGGCAACCAGAAAAGGGTGGGGAGAGCCGAAGAGGATGGCACCGGCAAGAAAACGAATCACGCTTCTCAGGGTGACGTCACGGTCAGGCCAATGGAGTACTGTAGTGATGTCATTGCGGGGGGGGGGGAATGGTGGTTGTTGGGGATTGGAGGGGAAGGAAGGAAGCTCCCCAAAATAAGGTTAGGAAGTGTTTTCATTGGCTGGAGGAATTCTGGGAGTTGAAGTCCGCCCATCTTAACAGTTGCTGAGGGGGAGTGACACCCCCTTGGGGAGCCTGGTGACTTAGGATGTTGCTCAGGATGTTGTGCAAGCAGGGAACGTTGGTGGTTATTTCATCAAGAATGGGACACAGGTCGCCTGAGGACAGCCCTAAAATGGCTCTTCTGCGAGGGCACCAAACTTTCCTCCCCATTCTGCATTGGCTCACAAGAAACACAATGAAGCAATTATGAAACACTTAACAAAATCAGACTTTTAAGAGGGATAAAAACCAGGGATTCAGCCACCTGGAGGTCATCTGTCCCCAAAGCAAGACTGATGACAAATTTTCAAAGGGGTTCACCACCAAGGGTTGCTAATGCAGGTTGGGCAGCCCTATAAATTGAACTGAATTGAATCAAACAATGCATAAAATACTTTGGCCATCTGACTCTTGTGTAAGGACCCAGGGGAGGGCACAGGTTGCTTTTAAGACTTAAGAGAAACATATATGATTGTCTTATAAAACATGAATGAATAAAAGTATAGTCAATGATTGATTCATAAAGATATTAATGTACTTGATATTTGATTGAAAGCATGAGAGGATATATAATGTAATTGTAATAGAAGACTACGAAATGGTTGCACAAAATAATATGTAAATCAACCAGCACGCTGTATGTATATATATATGGAAAATGGTTTATGTTTTTATGTTATGTTTGTTTATGTTTGTTTTAAAATCAATAAAATTTAACAAAAAAAAAGATTTCAGAGAAAAGTAATGGTACTGGCAGAGCTTTTCTTGCAGAGATGAGAGAAGTGCATTCATTAAAACCTTGTCTTTTACACACCTGTGCCTTAAGCCCTGCTCCTTGTAAACCTGCATTTTGCAATGAATCTGAATGGCCATTCAAAAATGGCCATCTACCTTGGCTGCACACATGACTAAGGCTCAGAATAACAGAAAAGTTGGAAGGGACCTTGGAGGTCTTCTAGTCCAACCCTCTGCTCAAGATTCACACCTTCCATTAAGCCAAGATTGTGTGGCTTATTGCAATATATGAATCCAGCCTTTTCTTTTCTTTTTTTTTTAACACCCTCCTGTATCTGTTCTGGTAATTTTGCCTTTCCTAATTAAATTCATTTCCAAGAATAATAACATGGATTCAGATGTCTCTCTTGATTACCTGGACCAAGTTATTAATTGAGTCATCCACTCTGCCAGGAAATTGACTTATCGATGCATGACTGAAATCAGTCAGCAAGGTTTTCTGAGATACTGCCACAAAGGTGGCAGGAGGCTTTATTTCTTTATTGCACCATGTGGAGAAAAAAAATTCATAGGGATGCATTTGAGCCCAAAGCCATCTTTTTCATTTCACTCTAGTATTGGGATATTGCACTATTGAATATTGACTTTAAGACTTCATTATTGCCTTGTAATCAGGAAGGATTTCCTTCCTGTTCCTTCCTGTTCCTCAATAATAAAAAAAACAGTTAACCAAACGGTTTGTTTAGCCTTGGGGTTGATAAATTGCTAAGATAAACCTTCCTTCAATCAGTTGCATTGGTATATAACTGGTATTTTCACAACACATTAAACTCATGCTCTCTGTCCTAGTTTAGCATGTGTGAACAAGACTTCTTCTGGGAGAGGAAATGCTCTTTGTTGTTTAATGAAGTTAAATTCATGGTGGTTCAGAATTGAAGCTCAATGCTAAGGAGATTTTATTTTAAATAAACATCAGTGTACTCGACTTAAGAATAAAAGATATTTTATTCTATGTTTTTATTTTATTTTATTCTATGTTTCCAGGAGAGTTACAAGAGTTACAAGGAGCAAAGTATTGCATAAAAATTAAAATTTTGAGGATTTGCCACCTTATATGCCTATTTCATTTCTTAAAAGACTATTAGCTATTCATTATCAGCTAATCAATAAAACTATTGGCAAAATTATCTCTATGGATCAATCTGGTTTTATCCCAATTCAAATATATTTACTTCATCAGGAAATTATGAAATATTATACAATTTAATAAAATTAATGTCTTCTCTAGCCACTTGTTCTTTAGATATCTTTAAAGCTTTTTGATTCTCTAATAATAGAATTTTTAAAACAAATATTAATTAAAATCAAACTTGGAGTTGGTATTTATAAGAATATATAAAATATTTATGAGCTAACTGAAGCTCAGACAATCCATGTTGCTGTCAAAAGAGCATATTTTACTGATTTCTCAGGCTGGCAATCAGTTCAGAGATTGAATCTGATACCTTCAACAGGGGAAATGTCTTTCTTATAGTTGCACTTGTATTTTTCAGCCCCTAAAAAATAATTTCTCTTTGCTTCTGGAGTAAGAAGAGTTGGACTTCATCAACAGCAAAAGTGGTGCTTCAGCTCTTTTTAACCTGATAACTTGATGAGGAGTTGCCAGGGGGGTCAGGTGAGATCACAGCAGCAGGATGCCATTGTGCAAATGATGTGACTCATGTAAAGGGTATATTTTCCACCATGACTACTTCTTTATTTATACCACCACCAATTTCTACGAATGGAGTCCTAGCCATTCACAGCTTAGGGTATGTACCTTTTGTCAGGCCATAGGGTGGAACAAGGACCATTTCATAACCACGGAAGTTATGAAGAAGGAAAAAGGACCATTTCACAACAAGGGAGTGAGAAACCTAGGCCCTGTGCTGATTCATTGTCTGCTTTTTTACAGTTCCTTTCTTCTCTCATTCCTTGACAGGGCTTCCCTGGGACTGCAGGACAGGCTCCAGGAGCTCCTCAAGGCAGCTATCCTGGTGGACAGTATGGAGGTGGACTGCCTTCTGGAGGAGCATATGGGGGCCCAGCACCTGGAGGCCCATATGGGCCACCGCCTAGTGGAGGCCCATATGGATACCCTTCCTCTGGCCCTCCGGGAGGAATGTATGGAGGTGGCCCAGTCCCAGGAGGGTCGTATGGACAGCCTGCTAATCCCTATGGTGCTCCCCAGCCTGGACCTTATGGAGCAGGTGGTCCTGGAGGTGAGTGGTAGGAGTTCAGTTGTGTTTCAGTTCAGTTGTCAGCTATTCATTGTTGAACCAGGGTATCCTGATTTATCTGGATTTGCTCTCCTGACCATCCTTTTTCTCCCCCATCAGTCGCAACATTGATCCCTTTTTTTTAGCAAGCAAACAATTCAAACCAAGTCTGTTATCAGGTTTCCTCTCTTAAGAACCGGTTGATCTTGACCCTCAAATTTGCATTTTTCCACTGCAGTGTTTTGCCTCCCTTCTATAAAACCCATGATTACTAGATCTGGAATTTCAAGTTATAGTGAGAAATGTTTGGTGTGAATTGTTGATTTGTTCTTACTTTGGAGCATTTCTTATCTATTTTCTGGTGCTGATCAAAAGCTGCAAATAAACCACAAACCTGCATTGGGGCAGGTTGTGAGCCAAGTAGCACTTTTTTCTGGGCTAGCAACATTTTGCAAGTGTTTTGGGAATACAGAAGTGCCTACATTTTGCAGACCTTTTGAAAGCCTTTGAGATGAAACCATCTCCCAAAGGAGGCAAACTTGTCTGTAGCTCCAGAGCTCCCTCGGCTACACAAGGCAGGTGTTAAGGAACAACCCAGGTATCTGTGACATCTCTCACTTTATGGACTGGTTCCACAGCTGCAGCAGTGGGTGCTTGTTTTGTATTGCAGAATTGGAAAAACTGTCCGTAATTTGAATTATTCATCTTAATTTAAACCAGGGGTTCAGAAAGGCATTCCTATTGCATTATTTATTAAGGTTCCAAGGTGAGAACTGAAAAGAACCAAAGTTGCCTTCCTGAGGAAATGGACATAGAACTTTGCCACTGTGCAAAAGCCTCCTAAACACAACAGCATTTGCATCCTGCTGAAGCAACATGCTTCTCCATGTTGGCATTGAGCATTACAGATCATTGGCAGAGACCTCATTTATTTTCTTTCTGTTTTTACAAGATTTTGCATCCCACTGCCTAAGTGAACTTTCTTCCCTAGGGCTCACATTTAATATACTCACCCTACCCTTTTGGGGAGGGGTGGGGTGAGGAGGCTGATTCAGCAAAAGTTTGAGTCTCATCTTGTCCATTTGTCAGAAGCTTTCTAGATATTTCCTGTCAATGTTGGTGGGTACTTGGCATTCTCTGGTCAAAGGCCCTGCCTTTCTCTGTATATGTTCTTGATATCTCGTTCTTTCCCACACAGGCCATGTTCCCCCTGGTGTGGACCCAGAAGCTTTCTCTTGGTTCCAGAGTGTAGATGCTGACCACAGTGGCTACATCACGACCAAGGAGCTCAGGCAGGCCCTTGTCAACTCCAATTGGTCTGCTTTCAGTGATGATACTTGCTTGATGATGATGAGTAAGTTCAGGGTAAAAGAATTTATACTCAGTGTGGTGAAAAGCATGTGAGGACCCTGTAATACTGTAGGTCTGATTCCCCATCAGAGTCTGTAGAGCTATTCTCTACTAGGATGTGGCTGTCAGAAGATCAAGTACATCGATGCAAGACTGTTCAGAAAGCTTCCACACAATATTTTTTTAAAAGGTGTTTGTATCTGAATGTGAACAAAATAGAATCTGTGGCTTCCCTTATATTTGCATTTTCTTAAGTCAATATAATATATTTTTATGTTGTACCCAGACTAGATTTTCCCACTAAATCAACCTTTATTGTGATCGAAGATCAGCATTAAAAGTGTGAGATACAAAGAATTTTAAAACATAAAAAATACAAAAAATGACATTAAAAAACTAAAAATTATAAAAATAAAAAATAAACTCTAAAAGGAGGGGTAAAAACAAATGGACATAAAAAACATGGCAAACAAAATCCATATAATACAAATAAATCTAATGCAAATACTCTATAATAATAGTATAGGCTAGGGTATGTTGTAGCAGGGATGGTATGTAAGAGCAGCAGGGAGGTGTAAAATCATCCTGTGTGCCTTGGTTATTTATGCAATAATGGTGCAAAGAGACTTAATAGGAATCTATATATATAACCACTGGAGAAATCTTTTCAAGATATTCTGAAGAAATTAAGCTGCTGGTCAATCCCTACTTACTCATCCAATTTAGAATAGGAAGAGATAATTGAAGCCATCAAAGTTGATCTCCTTTGGTGTACAAATGCAAATTAAAGCATTTCTAAGCAGTAGCAACCCAGCATCTTATCTGGAGGCATCCAAGAAAGGTGCCCATGCTCCTGCAGGCCTTTAGTCCCATAGGCTGAACATTCTTACTCAGGTTCTGCAAGGTGGCTTAAATTTAGCTCAAAGAAGAGCTTCACACCTTGGAGGAAACCTGATTCTCTTTGTTGAAGCAAAGAAACAACCTGCTGTGTCCCAGGGCAGCATCTCACCCGCCTCAGAATTTCCCTACATCCCTCACCTTTGTCACTTGTGAAAGCTGGGAGAGTCTTTTGACCAGATTTAATTGCTGGAGGAGATTCTGGCAAGTGCTGCTGGAGAAGACTGGAAGGAGACCCCAGCCTTCTCAAGCAGAAGGAAAGTTCTGTGAAGGTTCTGCAGATGGGCAGAATGTCCTTCCAGCTGTTGCAAGAGCCAGAGGCTGATAAGCAGCTGCAAAGTAAACCAACATGGTTATTTCTCTCCACTTTTAGAAGGGGTCACTTTTTCACAAAGCCATTTCAAGGGAAATTTCACTCAATTTTTCATCAAAGCAAATATCTTTGAAGATTTGCACAACCCTGGCTCTTAACATTAGGACATTTCCCCCCCAGCATTCAACCAGAAAACTCCTTCCTGTCATTTTATAATCATTCTGTGTCTGCACACTGGGATGACAGAGAATAAGCCTTGTTCTTTGGTCATTTTCCCTTTGGATGTTTAAAGATTGTTCTCTTATCCCTTGTGATCATCTTTTCCTAAGGCTAAAGCTTCCAACTCCTTCAATTCTCTCCTTTGGAAGAGCTCAAAGCTGGGGATCCATGAAATAGTAAAAGAAGCAAATGTTACAGGCTGCTTTGCATGTAATAGAAAAGAGAACAGAATTATAGAATAATGAAGTGACTCAAACATGAAATGCTAAAGATAATTATAAACATAATTATGCTTGAAGTTCATGGATTTTGATGCTTCCCTCCCTCAAAGGAGCTGTTTCTTCCAACTGCATTTTTCTTTTCCCATGTAAACAAGGGAGAAGTTGTATTTTTCTCCACTGTTGTTCCATGGCTAGTAATTTGAAACACAAATAGGAGCTACAGGTCTGCATGCATATACAGGTGAAACTCGAAAAATTAGAATATCGTGCAAAAGTTCATTTATTTCAATAATGCAACTTAAAAGGTGAACCTAATATATGAGATAGACTCATTACATGCAAAGCAAGATAGTTCAAGCCGTGATGTGTCATCATTGAGATGATTATGGCTTACAGCTCATGAAAACCCCAAATCCACAATCTCAGAAAATTAGAATATTGTGAAAAGGTTCAATATTCTAGGCTCAAAGTGTCCCACTCAAATCAGCTAATGAAGCCATAACACCTGCAAAGGGTTCCTGAGCCTTTAAATGGTCTCTCAGCCTGGTTCAGTAGGAATCACAATCATGGGAAAGACTGCTGACCTGACAGTTGTGCAGAAAACCATCCTTGACACCCTCCTTAAGGAGGGAAAGCCTCAAAAGGTAATTGCAAAAGAAGTGGGATGTTCCCAAAGTGCTGCAACAAAGCACATTGATCGAAAGTTATGTGGAAGGGAAAAGTGTGGAAGAAAAAGTTGCACAAGCAGCAGGGATGACCGCAGCCTGAAGAGGATTGTCAGGAAAAGGCCATTCAAAAGTGTTGGGACTTTCACAAGGGGTGGACTGAGACTGGAGTCAGTGCATCAAAAGCCACCACACACAGACGGATCCTGGACATGGGCTTCAAATGTCGTATTCCTCTTGTGAAGCTGCTCCTGAACAACAAACAACATCAGAAGTGGGCTAAAGACAAAGGGAACTGGTCTGTCGCTCAGTGACATTGAGCGACAGTGGTCCAAGGTCCTCTTTTCTGATGAGAGCAACTTTTGCATCTCATTTGGAAACCAAGGACCCAGAATCTGGAGGAAGAATGGAGAGGCACACACTGCAAGATGCTTGGAGTCCAGCGTGAAGTTTCCACAGTCTGTGTTGATTTGGGCAGCCATGTCATCTGCTGGTGTTGGTCCACTGTGCTTCATTAAGTCCAGGGTCAATGCAGCCATCTACCAGGAGATTTTGGAATACTTCATGCTTCCTTCTGCAGACGAGCTTTATGGGGATGCTGACTTCATTTTCCAGCAGGACTTGACACCTGCCCACATTGCCAAAAGCACCACAACCTGGTTCAATGACCCTGGGATTACTGTGCTTGATTGGCCAGCAAACCCGTCTGACTTGAACCCCATAGAGAATCTATGGGGCATTGCCAAGAGAAAGGTGAGAGACATGAGATCAAACAATGCAGAAGAGATGAAGGCCTCTATTGAAGCATCCTGGTCTTCCATAACACCTCAGCAATGCCACAGGCTGATACCTTCCATGCCAAGCCGCGTTGAGGCAGTAATTGCTGCAAAAGGGGGCCAAACCAAGTACTGAGTACATATGGATGTTTATACTTTTCAGAGGTCCGATATTGTTCAATGTACAATCCTTGTTTTATTGATTGAATGTAATATTCTAATTTTCTGAGAATAAATTTGGGGTTTTGGGGTTTTCATGAGCTGTAAGCCATAATCATCACAATTATGACAAATCACAGCTTGAACTATCTTGCTTTGCATGTAATGAGTCTATCTCATATATTAGTTTCACCTTTTAAGTTGTATTACTGAAATAAATGAACTTGCACGATATTCTAATTTTTCAAGTTTCATCTTCCTCAATATCTAAACCAGTAAATTGGGCTAAAGAATAAGGATAGCGTCCTAAAGATAGTTCACCATTGCCTTTGGCATATTTCAGGGAGAATCATTTCCCCAATTTCCGCCAAGTCTTCTGTTCTTTCTCCTGATGTCTTACTGAAATACAGATGGCTTTCTAAGGAACAGGATAAACTTAGAAGATGTTCCTAAATAGGTTCAAATGGTATGCTAGTGCTTTTTTTATTGTTTATATTTTTTTCCCTCCCAAGTTTTTGCTAGGTTGAATAAATGGGTCAAGATTTTGGAAGCTTGTAAAAACCTTCTACCTATTTAAGCAGTCTCAAAAAGTGGCATGATCTCTCAGCTTTTGGTTAAGGGAAAGTAGTTATTATACAGGCAATGAAACATTACTATTTAGTGTTCTGCTCTTGCCTTTCTGTCTTGGCAGACATGTTTGATAAAAGCAAATCTGGTCGGATCGATCTCTATGGGTTTTCAGCCCTGTGGCGTTTTATTCAACAGTGGAGGAATCTGTTCCAGCAGTTTGATCGGGACCATTCAGGAAACATTACTTGTAATGAGCTACACCAAGGTGAGAAAATTGAGGTTTTGACTTTACCATTCAGAAATTAGATCCTCAAGTCCTTGGAGTTCTCTGAGCTTGGTTGTTTTCTTGCAGACATTTCATCACCCAATTAGGTAACATCATCATTTGCACCATTCTATTCTAACACCTGCAAGCAACCAACCAAGCTCAGAAAGCACTGAAGATTCCACACATCATCTCCAGCAGCCAACACCCAGATAAGCAAAGATTAACACCAGACAAATAATACTCTGAACAAGGAACTGCCTAGGAGAAAAATTATACCCCACTGACATCAGGGTAAAGCCACTGTATATAAGAGAGAACAACCCCTACTTTGTTTTGGCACTGATGATATCTAGTTGGGTAATGAAATGTCTGCAAGAAAACAACCAAGCTCAGAGAGCACCAAGGTCCCCACAGTTAAACTCTGAGCTTCTTCTATTAGAAATGAGATTCCCTGTGGGTTGGATTTCCAAGAGTGGTGCTGGCATTCCAAAGTCAGGTTCCATTTTTTCCAGGATTCCTCAGCTTGAAATCTTATCCAAGGCTGGATCTACCACTGGCTCAGCCTTGTGTTCTTAGCTGTTATTGGCCTGGATCAGTCCCACTATAATTTCCACTATAAAAGATCCTAGGGTTCAATTTCTGGCATTTAAAAATCTGTTGACAAGCAGCAGATTATCTGGCAATCAAAGTAATACTGAGCTGTTGAGCCAAGTAGTTTAATGAAAAGACAGCTGCTTCTACCTGTCTGATTCAGTTAGTCAGAAAGCCATGCTCCTAAGGTGGATGTAGACTTTCTGGCAGTAAGGGCTGAGCTTGGAGACACAAAAAGAACTGGCAGCTGTACGTCCACTGAAAGGAGAAGATGGCAAAGCAAGCAAAAATTGTGGGGAAAAACCTTAGGTTCCATTAATTGTCAGGTAGTACTTCCATGTTGGAATGTTTGGCTGATATAAAAATATCAGTCATGCCACTCTGTCACCAACTATTTGAGTCATCAGCATGGTGGATTTTCACTAGGGTTTAAGTGTGAGTTATGTTAAAATTAGTTCTCACTTTGTCAGAGGAATATTATCTGAAATCCAATCAATCCACTGCCAATTTGTTTATTCATTTAACAAATTTATATAGCCTCCCATCTACTCAAGATCACCCAGAAACAAAACATAATAAACTATTAAAAATCCAGTTCCAAAGAGCCAGGCTCAGTGACTCTAAAAGTCACATTATCAGCATACCACAGAGAACTTGCCAGAGCTTGATTAAAATCCCAGCTCAGGGTCCAGGAGAAGAGCCAGGTATGTCCTATCTTCTGAAAGGCTAAATAGGTTGGGATTGTCAGTGTCTTATAGCAAAGGTGCCATAATAGAGAAATTGTTTACCTTACCAGAGACATTGATTCATTGACAGGGCCTGGAGCATGCCCATTTTTGCCAGCTCTGATATGATGGACAGAAACCACTGGGCCTGGGCAGTCTGACAGTGAGACTTTCACTGTCCTCCAAAAGAGAGATTGATCTGGACCACTGCATAGTTCAGGCAGGAGAAAGAACTGCCAAAATATGAATGTTGGTTTCCATGTAAATAGGGCTCACTTTTGATTAATAGCCTTAAAAGTTTCTTAGCTTTTCTGCAATGAATTACTGATTAGGAAAAAATAAATCTTAATACTTGGGAGATTGTTTAATTGGTTTCAACCCAGCCCTGCTGGGGAGAGATTTGACAGATTCCTCTATCGCATTTCTATTGCTTACCTTCCAGCTCTTTGCCAAATGGGGTACAACTTGAGCCCCCAGTTTTCCCAGCTGCTGGTGTCCCGTTATTCACAGAAGGGCTGCACTCCTGGCATCCAGTTGGACCGCTTCATCCAGACCTGCACTCTCCTTCAAACCATGACCGAAGCCTTCCGGGAGAAGGATACCGGCATGACGGGCACTGCACGGATCAGCTACGAAGATTTCCTCATGATGTCTGCTACTCGCATGTTGTGAAACCTTTCCTTCTGAGAAAGAGAGGGTAGGGGTAACACTGAGGACCCTGCATTGGACTGTTGGCTTTCCAGCAAGACAGAGAAGGAAAGGCCACCTTGTGCACAAGGTGTTGGGGATGAAGGAAACTGAAACAGCCATCATTTATTTTTATGAAGCTGATGCCTCAGTTCTACAAATGGACTCTTTGACATTGTTCTGCAGATAGATTGTGGATTGTTGTTGCATCATGTAACTCCTAAAGGAAGAAATTTCTCACTCTATCAGATTTCCCCAATGGAAATTCTTCCAGATACACTGGGATTTAATTCCCAGAATCCTTCAGCCAGGTTGGTTGAAGATTCTGTTTGAATTAAAGTCCAAAATAATATGGAGGCACCAGGTCAGAACAAAGCACTATGACGCCTGATATATCCTCTTCCCTAGATTTTCTTCTTTGGCCCCGGGCATAAAATTATATCAACCTTCAGTTCAGGATTATCTTCTGGCTTTGGAGCAAGTAGCCCAGCATATTGAATAATAGCTCTTCTGAATTTTCCACCTGCATGTCATGATGAATTTACATGGGTCTACCTTGAGCAGACCTGGATTCCACAGCAGAAAGTGCCTCGAAGGACAGACTGAGGATTCTGTCCTTGGTGCCTCTTTGAAATCCAGCTCCCAGTTCGCTATTAGGAGGTAGCCAGCATTCCATTCACCCATCCTGCCAAAATTTCTTTTTTTGAGTGGATGTTCCTGGTTATCATTCTTTGCTTCAAAACTACAGGTCCTCTTGCCAATCATTAACTTAGGTGCTTGTCTTTTTTCTTGCCAATGTTTTGCTTGTGATTTTCACAGTGGCCCAAATCATGGTTAACGATGTGCTAGCCAGATATATGTATGATTTATACTTGAATGCAATGTACAATAAACAATCCCAAGCAATGTGATTCTTCTTCTCTTCCTTCTCCTTCAATAAATCTCTAGAGTTACTTGGGGACAGAATGGCACAGCCTAATTTAAAACTCTATAAAGTTTCTTTGGGGAAAAAATGCTGAGATACAGATGTGAAAACTAAAACATGGTTAGAAGCTAGAGAACTGATGGAAAAAGCATCCCTTTGGTGGGAGGTCTCTAAAGACTTACTTGGTCAATAAATGTGAATAGAAACCCCATGTGGAGAATCACATCTATGTCTCTTTTTAGAAACATACCATCAACTTTGATTTCTGGGTCTTGCAATTGTAAGAGGAATTTGGAACTATTCTGAGAGACAAGCAGATGACGACTGTTTTGAGTCAAAGGGCAACATATTAGTGTCCTTTCCATGCCTTTGTTTGCATAGCCAGTTCTCTATATGTTTATGTGCTTATGACATTTTTACACTACCAACTTTAAACAGATTGATCACATCTCATTTCACAAAGCTACACAAAATCCTTAAAATTTTATACAACTAGTCTACTCTAGCCTGCATCTAATGAACATCTTCCTTACTTCCTGTAGCTCTGAAGGACAGCTCTGCTATAACCTGCCCTCTAAAAGGCTGTCAGAGGGTACTGTTGAGCATTCAAGACCTAAATTGTTTTCTAACATTGGAGCATGCCTGAAGAAACATCAGGCTGTCATCCCCTTTTCCCTGTTCAAATATTTACTCCAATCCTTTCAAGATTACAAACTGGGTGAGTTGCGTCTACTTAAAGAAGATTGTCAGATGCCAAGTCATAAAGACCTTTATTGATTTAAAGTAATACTTTTTTAAACTACTGGGGAATCTGCTAGAAGAAAGTGTAGAACCCTCAATACCAATGTTATATAGCCCCTGAAGGTCTAAGATACCAGCAGGCTAGCTACTGCATCAATGGTTTGCCTGAGAAGAACACAAATCATTGAAATGCTTCTCACTAATTTTTAAAAGATTTCCAATGTAGAATGGGTTCCACACTAGACCAAAGTAGGTGTTGAATAAGGTTGAGTTGACAGAAAAATATCCATGGTTTATGGTCAGATGAATTCAACATGCCATGGGGAAACCCAATTAATAATAGTTTACTATAGAGTATGAGCTTATCTAAGGATCTCTAAGTATTCTTGGGCATCGTTTGAAAGGGAAATTTCTTCTTGATTCAGGAGAACATATATTCTACCTGTCTCTAATTCTTGGATCTCAAGTTTCACATTCCTTGAGCAGGGCCCTTTGCATCCTCTGCTCCTGAACATGGAGGTTCCATCAAGGAGTCAGAACTGACTTATCAGGAGGATTATTTAATGGAAATTCCAACTATAGCCAGTCTTCTATCTGCAGGTTCACTGGATTCATCTAAATACTTTTGGATGAACGTAAAGTTTTTGTTAGGTAAATTAATCTTGAAAGACCTTTTCCCTTATGCTTATATGCAAAGCCCACCATGAGAAAGATGAAGCTAGATGAATCAAAAGTTGGAATTAAGATTGCTGGGAGAAATATCAACAGCCTCAGATATGCAGATGATACCACTCTAATGGCAGAAAGTGAATAGGAACTAAAGGCCCTGTCACACTGCCCAACGGATGCAAAACGGACACAACGGACGAGCAAAATGTTCCATCCGTTGTTATCCGCTCTCAAAAGGGGCAAAAATTTGCATAACCGGAGCAGATAACATGGACGCGGGGAGGATGCAGGCGGATGGAAAGTGGATGCAGAACGGAAGCCTAGCGGATGGGAGCGGATGACACATCCGCAGGGCTTCCGGGGGGCCTCAGCAAAGCGGACACGGAACGGATGAAGCGGATGCACAGTGGATGCACAGCGGATGAAGCGGATGCAGAGCGGAAGCCTAGCGGATGCACAGCAGAAGCCTAGCGGATGCCTGGCGTTAATTGCGCATGCGGGGGGGATGCATTGCGCAAGCCCCCCGGATATAAAGGGAAGCAGTTCGCACGTGGCCAGCATTCAGAGGAAAGACCTGCTGCAGGATGCATCGAGTCCTTGCCTACCCTGCCTGCATGCCTGCCTGCAAGCCTTGCTGCCAGCCTTCCTGCCAGCCTGCCTCCAAGCCTCCTGGCCAGCCTCCCTGCCAGCCTTGCTGTCTGCCTGCCTGCCAGCCTTGCTTCCAGCCTGCCTTCCAGCCTCCCTTGCCAGCCAGTCTGCCTGCCAGCCTTGGTGCCTGCCTGCCAGCCTTGGTGCCTGCCTGCCTTCCTGCCAGGCTTCGTGCCAGCCTTCCTGCCAGTCTTGGTGCCAGGCTTCCTGCCAGCCTTCCTGCCAGCCTTGGTGCCTGCCAGCCTCCCTGCCAGCCTCCCTGCCAACCAGCAACCCCACAACCATGGGGAAGAAGCGAAAGTCTCAGCAACCTGCCACCATCCCTGGAAAGAGGGACAGGGCCACCCTCCCACCCCCTGTTCCTGACTCTGCTTCTGCTGGGGCTTCTGCTGCTCGGGCTCGCTCTTCTGGTGCTGGAGGTTCTGCTGAAGCTGCTCCTGGCAGTGGTGCTTCTTCTGCGTACCCTGCTGAAGCTGCTGCTGGTCCTGCTCGTCCTGCTCGTGCTCCTGGACTTGCTTGTCCTGCTCGTGCTCCTGAACTTGCTCGTACTGCTCGTACTGCTCGTGCTCCTGGTCTTGCTCGTCCTGTTCGTCCTGCTCATGCTCCTGGTCCTGCTCATGCTCCTGGTCCTGCTGGTGCTGCTGGTGCTGCTGGTGCTGGTGCTGCTGGTGCTGCTGGGGCTCCTGGTGATTACTCTGCTGCTGCTGATCCTGGTCCTGCTGATCCTGCTGCTGCTGCTGCTGCTGATGATGAAGATGATGATGATAATGATCCTGCTGGTGATGATGATGATGATGATGATGATGATGATGATGATGATCCTTCTGGTGCTGCTGCTGCTGGTGGTGTGGAGGAGCAGCCCCTACCACCTGGGAGCCCCTCTGATGAGGGCCCATCTGGTCCTGGCAAAGGGAGGAAGAGGCGTATGCAGGGACGGGAGAGGAGGCAACACTTCATTGAGGAGGAGGTGCTGGAGTGGCTGAGAGAGAACGACTATCTGTGGCGGAAGGGACACTGGCTGTACAGGGACACCAAGCGGAAGCAGGCTGCTTGGAGAGAGAGGGCGGAGAGTATGGGTTACACTTCGGAGATGCTCCTCGGCTGGTGGAAACATATGCACACCTGGTACGAGAAGCTGCACCTGAAGAAATCTGGCCAGGCCACAGGAAAGCTGACGGACAGAGAGACCTACGTCATGGCTAGGTGCAGCTTCCTGGAGGGTGAGATCTGCCACCGAGGAGCACCAGGAGCCCCTCTGTCTACCCTCTCTCTCTGGCAGCCTGCTGAGACCCAGTCCTCTTCTGGCTGAGAGTCAGTCCCTGTCTCCAGGCAGGTTTCTATGGAGCGTGCCATGGCAGAGAACCTGCAGACAGCTGTTGTCACCGTGGAGGACTCCTTGGTGCGGTGGGAGAGAGGAGAAATCGAGTCCACCACAGTCGTAGCCGCATCCACCACTACCCAGCTCCGCCTCCACAGAAAGGAAGAGAGCCAGACAGCAGGAGGGGCAGAGCCACACTGTCCTGCTGGAGATCAGGGACACCATCCGCACCAGTATAGATCTCCTCTCTCAGCTGGTCAGCACCGACTCCTCATCCTCCAACCGCAAGCCCTTCTTCACCTATGTCAACCAGACCCTCAAGAACATGGAGGAACCCCAGTACCAGGTGGTGAAGGACCGGATCACCGAGCTGCTTCACAACCCTCCTGATCCAGAGGAACCTGCTCCCACCCAGTTCAGGTCTGCTCCTCCACGCCAGGTGATGTCCCTCCCATTCCAAGGCTTCCCACAGGCCCTCACCTACCAGGGCTACGGCTACCAGGAGGTACAACAGCACAGGCAGCAGCCCTTCCCAGCCCAGGCACAGAGTCATCGGGCGACACCGTTGCCACCGGTTCCACTGATGCCACCGATGCCACCCACGCCAATGATACCACCGACGACAGCGATGCCACCCACGCCAGTCCTCACCCAGCTGCAGACCAGACAGCCCCACTACACTACTCCTTCCTCCACCCCACAGCCAAGCCCTGCCTCAGTACATCTGTCATCAGTACTAGGGCTGACACCCCATGGCATGGAGGAAGGACCTCTCAGCATTGCGGGTCTGAGCCAGCTGTCTGAGAGCTTCCTCAACACACCGTCCCCTGTTGTCCTCTCGGGGCCAGGCACCCCAATAACGATACAGACCAGCACTCCAGCACCAGCCACCTCCACAGCACCTGGACCCTTCACCCCTGAGACTGGGCACAGCTCCGAGTGACCAATAAGAGTGCCAGAGACTGGGTAGCTGGCTACCTGTAGAGTGTATTTGGACACTTGACTTGGGTCATTTTTGTTTTACAGCTTGTTGTTCAATAAAGGTTATCTTTGATTCACACACTTGCTTCATTTCTTTTTTTTAATAAAGTCTTGGTGGAAACTTTTAGAAATGGTTTAAACCTTTGCATGCTTGTGGGATGGGTTAAGATAGCAGTGGAATGGGCAGGGATACCTTTGGAATGGGTAATAGCTGTGGGATGGGTAAGGATAGCAGTGAGATAGATAAGCCTCCAGTGCAAGCATAGTGGGACTGTATGGTCCACCCTCCCTGGTGCCACACCTATGGCCCTTTATGATCAATAATAATGTAATAATCATCCACACATGTCAACACAAACACAACTCTTTATTAAACGCCCTGTTCATTGTAGGCCCACCCAACATACATGGCCCAATCTCATCCGTGTGATGAGACAGGCTGAAGGAAGCACTCATTAATCATCTATCATGCTGTCTTGCCACTCCACTGCTCCAGCTGGGGAGTTGCACCAGTGTTTCAGAAGGTTGCGCTGCTTCTTCCCTTCATGTGAGGCTCTGTTGGGGCCTTGCACATCCTGAGTGTCTATCAGGTTTCACCCTTGCCTCCATTCCCCAGGCTCCATGTCCCCATTGCCTTGTTGGAGGTCCATGAGCCTGTTCTTCAAGACCGGGTAGCTGGTGCACATGAGATTGTGCAGGATGCAGCAAGCTTCCACGATCCTCCTCACGGTCTCTGGGCGTTGCTGCATGGTGGTGAGAAGTACCTGGAACCTATTGGCCAGGATGCGAAAGGCGTTCTCCACCACCCGCCTTGCCCTGGACAGCCTGTAGTTGAAGATCCTCTCTTCACGGATGAGGAGTCTGGAAGTGTAGGGCTTCATGAGGTAGGTTGTGAGGAAGAAGGCGTCATCCCCCACGATGAAGTAGGGCACATCTTGTGTGTCGTTGGGCAGGGGTTCTGGGTCTGGGAAGCCCACGATGAGGTTGCCTTCCAGCTCCTCCTTGAGGTGACTGGCGTTGTGTACCTGGGCATCTGAAGAGGAGCCATTGCCTGAAGCATCGATGTACATGAACTTGTAGTCAGCATCGACCATGGCAAAGAGGACGATGCTGAAGAAGCCCTTGTAGTTGAAATAAGTAGAGCCCAACTTGGGTGGTGCTTTGCAGGCCACGTGCTTCCCATCTATGGCTCCAACGGTGTGTGGGAAGTTCCACCTCTGGTACCACTGCTCTGCAACTTTCTTCCATCCTTCTTCAGTGGAGGGGCAGTGGAGGAGCTCCTCCTTGTATTCTTCGATGATGGCCTGCACCACTTCTCTGACCACAATGCTGATGGTGTTGTGTGGCACCCTCCAGCCGTACTGCATGCTCCTGTCGGTGGTCCCTGAGGCCAGGTGGCGCAGAGTGAGTGCCACCTTGAGCCCAGGTTCCAGGCTGTTTGCCTTGGTCAACCTGGGTGTCGGGCGCTGCACAACTTCGTCAAACATGGCTGGAGGCATCCTAATGAAGTTCTGGAATGCCCGAGTGTCTTCGTTCCTGAGCTCCATCATCACCTTGTTGTACAGCCCGTTCTCTGCTCTTCTCCCAATCCATCTTCGGACCCAGACGCTTCTTGGCCGCCTCCTTTTCTTCCCGTAGTAGAGTTCACAGAGCCTGTAGATGGCTTCACACTGTTGCAGAAGGATGAGGGCTGCCAAAAGGACTGTGTTACGATCCATGGTGGAGATGACTGGATGCTGTGGAAGAGGAAGTATCAGATGAAGGCTGCAGAGGTCTGCACAGCTGGGCTGCTGGTCTGAAAGTGAGATGCAGGCGAGTTGCTCCCCCTTTTTATAGGCAGTATAGGTGTCCCTTTGCATCCTCTAGGCATCCTCTAGGCATCCTCTAGGCATCCTCTAGGCATCCTGTAGACATCCTTAATATCCGACCTAGGTCCCCTCTGCGAACGTTTTTTCCTTTTTAAAAGCTTTGTTTCCGCTTGGCATCCGTTCTGCATCCATTCTGCATCCGTTCTGCATCTGTTCCGCTTTCTTCCTGCGTCCGAGCGGATGCGAGTTGCGCGGATGCGGAATGGATGCCTAGCGGATATAGCGGATGCGTAACGGATGTAGAACGGATGCATAGCGGATGCGTAGCAGATGCAGAACAGACGAATTGGATACATTTTCCCCGCAAAAGTTTTGGGCAGCTCAAAACTTTCTGAGCGGATGAAACGTCAATAGACGGATGCTGGACGGATAGAGAGGAAGCAAAACGGAGGCAGTGAGTACGTCGCATTAACCAACGGATGGCAAGCTTTTTTGTCTGTTTTACATCCTCTTTGCATCCCTTGGTGCAGTGTGACAGGGGCTTAAAGAGCCTCTTGATGTGAGTGAAGGAGAATGCAAAAGTTGGCTTGAAACTCAACATTAAGAAAACCAAGATCATGGCATCCGGCCCTCTCAAATCCTGGCAAATAGATGGGGAAGAAATTGAGGAAGTGACAGATTTTATTTTCCTGGGCTCCAAGATCATCGCAGATGGGGACTGCAGCCAAGAAATTAAAAGATGCTTGTCCCTGGGGAGGAAAGCTATGGCAAATCTAAACAGCACACTAAAAAGCAGAGACATCACCCTGCCAACAAAAGTGCGTATAGTTGAGTCTCTGTGGTTAAACTGAGAGAAGATTAAAAGACAGTGTTATTTGAAAATTCCAGTCTGGCTATTGACTATTAAAGTATTTTCTTTTCCTATAATATACAAAAAGAAACAAACAGTTAGATATGGTGAAATATTGAATGATAAGGGTGAACTTAAATCCACACAAAAACTAGCGGAACAAGGTATAAAGATGAATTGGTTTTCATACATGCAAATACTTTCAAGGTATGATAAAGATTTCAAAACAGAAGGTTTCTATGATAAACTGACTGATTTAGATAAGATTTTGACAGGTGCTGATGAAAAGGTGATTAAAAAATTGTATGGATATTTATTAGAAATTAAACTAGAAGAACAACAAGTTAAAGAAACTATGATTGCTTCGGGGAAGAATTTTGGATATGGGATTGATCTAGAGAAATGGCAAAAATGGTGGTCTCAAAATTATAAAATGACAGTGTCAGCAGCATATAAAGAAAATTTGTATAAGATGTTTTACAGGTGGCATTTCCCCCCGACAAGAATAGCAAGAATGTTCAAGAATAAATCCGAAAAATGTTGGAAATGTCATCAGACACCTGGCTCACATTATCATATGAGGTGGACTTTGCAGATGCTAAAAAATACTGGACTAAAATCCACACGTGGTTGAAAAAAATGACAAAAAAACATATAGATTTGAAACCAGAGCTATTTTTATTGGGAATTTTACCTGAAATAAGTTGTAAAGACTTGAAATACCTGATTGTAAATGTATTAACAGCGGCTAGGATTGTATTTGCTAAAAACTGGGAAAATGAGAAAATACCATCACAGGAGGAAATCATTAAGAAAATATTGGAATGTGCTGAAATGAATAGATTGACATTGAAATTAGAGAACAAGATAATAAACAATTTTATAAAATTTGGGATCTATTCTATCAATGGTTAGACAATAAAATATAGCAACGAAATATGTAGACTTTTAGAAAATACTAAATATATAAAGATGTATTCTTTCCTTATATCAACAAAATGATTTTAGGTTAGATTTGGGATGATAATATGAACTGTCACAAAACAAATTAAGTAAAATACGATTATCTCCTAAAGCATGAATGAATAAAAATATGGTATAGTCAAATGATTGATTAATAATGATATTAATGTATTTAATATTGGATTGAAAATATGAGATCATATACAACGTAATTGTAATTGAAGACTACGAAATGGAAGCACAAAACAATTTGTAAACCAACCGGCACACTGTATGTACATATATGGAAGATGGTCTGATGTTTTTATGTTTTGTTTGTTTATGTTTGTTTTAAAAACCAATAAAAAAAATTTTTTTTAAAAAAAGTGTGTATAGTCAAGGCTCTGGTTTTCCCAGTTGCAATGTATATCTGTGAAAGTTGGACCAAAAAGAAGGCTGAGCGCCAAAGAATGGAGGCCTTTGAACTATGGTGCTAGAGAAGACTGCTGCGAGTCCTTGGACTACAAGGAGGTCAAACTGGTAGTGGATGGTAGAGCACAGGAAGGCCTGAGGGAACGTTGTCCATGGGGTTGCAATGGGTCAGACACGACTTTGCAACTAACAGCAACACTTTTTCCTAAGGCTGTGCATCCTGAATTCCCCATGCAAGAACACACCATGGGTTTTCTCCTTCCATTATTGGTGGAAAAACTATAATGCTTTGCGCTAACTTTTTTTTTTTTTTTAAACTGTTTTAGGTGGATCTGCTACCTTCTGGATGGAGATATTCACTTCGAAGACAAAGCTGTTTCAGGTTCTTACTGTTTGGGGGCAAGGAAGACTAGGGAAGAAAAAGAGTCCACCGTGTAAATGATGGGATATTTTTTTTTAGTTTTGGAAGAAAATTGAGCCACTAATTATGCTGTCTGCTCTTCAGAAGCAGTTTTCTCATTAGACATGGGGTATAATTCCAGCTTTTCAGTCAAGTGGTTGGCTTGCCTTGTAGTCTAAAAACATTCCTTTGCAACTGAACAAATAATTCCCATTTGCGTATTTCCAACAACTTGTGATGGTTTTAGGTATTGACTTACTAACTCTGGGTTGTTGTTTCTTTTCATCAACACCACCACCACCATGATCCCCAGAGGCAGTACTGGGGATCAACCGGTCAACCAGATTTCCACTTTCTGTTTATCTTGATGCAGATTTTGACAAGCAGTCAAGAGGTGACACGGATCAGTGAAGGAACCAAGTGGTTCCTTTAAACAAAGCCACTTCCCCAGTTTTGAAGCAATTGTGTCATTCTCTCTCCCCCATTAAACAGTATAATTTAAGCTTTCATCTGAAAAGATTTGATTTCAAAGATTTGATTGTATGAATGAAGACAGGGTGCTTATCAAGCTACATCATCAGACTGGTTTGATGTTAGGGTCACATGCTGATCCAAACCAGCCAATCAGAATAGAGGGGGGGGGGGTGAGATTCAAGAATGCCAAGATGGCGGATTGGGTTCCAGTCACCCTCTTGACTTTCTTCATCCCTTTTCATGTATCTCTGCTGCCAGATTGTGACTTGTTGAAAAGAAGGCTTTTAAAAATATCTGTCTCTGTATTTGTATTTGAAACATTTATTCACAACTGTAGGCTTTAGCAAAATACACTTAAAATTGCAGCAATTATATCAGTTCAATACATTCTCTCTAATATTGACAGCACTATTTGTCAGAGTGTGTTTTTGTAGCTTCCTTGCAGCTGTTGCAAACAATGCAACTTGTTTTATTACATGTTCATCTTCAATAGACAACAAAAAAAGAAGAAAGTTTTTTTTCTCTCTAGTAAACTAGATTGATTCCGTTGGATTAACAAGGGCACAATGAATCTAGTTCTAAATTCCTGATAAAAGTTTGCAATATAATAAATCATGGGTCAGATCTTTCACCTGTACGTTGTTAGAAATGCAAGAACTGTGTGTGTGGTTGTTTAATCCTTTATATCTTCCATCCAAATAGGCAGCTGGCATTGTTAGGAAGTGTAATTCTGTGAAGATTTATCTCAGGCAATGGGATTTAATTGACTCTAAATGATAGGACATTACTTCTCCTTCTTTAAAAAGAATTGATGCCACTTAACCAACCAACCACTCTCTATCATGACTAAAATCTTTAAAAAATAAATACAGGTAATCCTCAACAATATGATCACAGTTGAGTCCAAAATTTCTGCTGCTGAGATAGATGTTAAATGAATTTTGCCCTATTTTATGGCCTTTCCTGCCACAGTTGTTAAGTGAATCATTAAGTTAATAACATGGTTGTGAAGTGAATCTGCCTCTCCCGTTGATTTTGCTTGTTGGAAGGTCACAAAAAGTGATCTCATAGCCCCAGGATACTACAACTGTCATAAATATGAGCCAGTTGCCAAGCCACCAAATTTTGATTATGTGGCTATGGCTTTGCTGCAAAAGGCATGTAAAAATGGCCATTAATCACATTTTAGTGCCCTTGCAACTTTGCACGGTCATTAAACGAACTACCTGTAGTCCCTCGATAGTGTATGATAATTTATGTCACTCAGAAGTTCCTGATCTAGTGAGAACTGTGAGAGTAGTTTTAGACACAAATTGATATTTTTCTCTGTTCATTTTTCCTTCCCTTTCTCGTATGTGTTTGGTTTTTTTGGTTTGTTTTTCATTTATTGTTACATAAATGTTTTTCATTTATTGTTGCACATATGGTACTCTGTAAAGTTGGTTGGGCTACTTTTATTTAGAAAGTTGCATAAAATAGATTAAATTATAGCAGCCTGAAGTGTTGCAATACATGATTTGTCATTTATATTCTTTGAACAAACTGAGATTTATTCAATAGCCATGACATATTGTGCTCTGCAGACAGAGTCTAAGAGTTGAGAAGGAACCTACAGATGTCTTTCTCTGAGGAGAGTCTCATCATGTTTCTCATCATTTGAAGCATCAGGTTACATTTCTGATAAATAATAAAATCAAGAATTTGTCTTGGCAGCAAAAGAAAGCACACACAAAAACTGATGGCTCTCAGAAATGAACTTCACCTCTGCTTCAATTAGTTGCTTATGTTTTGCATTCCTTTTCTTGTCTGACATGTCAGGTTCACGCAACAGAGGAACCCAAAGCAAAGCCCTTTCTAAGCTCATGCAGTGGGTCAACCCATCCTGGCTTTGGAAGAATGCTACTTTTGGAACTGTAATCCAGAAAGTCTGCAGATGATCGATAATGAACTTCTTCAAATGATGAGGATGGGCACACCCACTTCAGACATCAGATCTACGCCTGGTTGACATAACTGTGAAACTAATATGGATCCCAGATAAGAGTCCAGAGAAAATAGACTGGAAAGATCTATTAGTCTAATTTCTTGGCCATGAGGTAGGAACATTTGGTTTCAAATGTTGCGACCTTGAAATCCCATGTGTCTCATTTTATTGAGACCATCCACTTTTGCTGCTCTGATTCATTCTGCTTTTGCTTTCCGACTGAGAAATCTGAAATGGATATTTTCCAGCTATATTCTTTAGTCATGTCATCCACAAGACAAAATTCAATTTGGTTCCTCTTGATTCATTTTGGGTGGGGTCATGCTTTGTGGGTAAATGACTGTAAAATCAGCTTTCCAGATTCTCAAGGTTTGGAAATATAACCTCATCCTCACCTGAACCCCAAGAGAGACATCTATTGTTGTCCATTACAGACCTAGCAAACTGGATGAATTAAAAAAAAAGATTTTGTATACATGGTTTCCTATGTCTAATGGGAAGACCAGCAATATTTGTAATAACTATTTCAAGACTGTAAAGTAGAAATTAGTGCTTACAATAGGAATAGAATACAACGCTCTCCTTAATATCAAACCTATTCCTCTCCTTTCCTCTCCCCTCCCCTCCCCTTCCTCTCTCCTTTGTATTTCCCCTGATAATATCATATTATTCTGTGCTGGAGGCATGTCTGAAGAAACAACATTTTTTTTTAATCAGATTCAAAATTAGAGGGACACTTTAGAGTTACGATTAGTTGTTGGAATGGGAAAACTTGCTACTTTCCATACTTTTAATGCAGGTGTCAGCAGGAGTCACTGGTCTCAAATTGGAAGACCAACCCCAAGTAAGAGAGTTTGCATGGGGGTCCAAAGGTAGAATTTTAATGTTATGGTCGTGCTATCATGCTGCCCCTACCCCCACCTCCTTAAGAACAAAAGCAAGGATACAGAAAAATTGGATGATGAGACCCATACAAGACAAACAAGTCCTTACTTTTTTTTGTTGTTCAGTTTTATGTATTTATTTGATTTTTCAATCGCTTACAAAATAATAGGTATAAGTATATACATAGTTATGAATACATGAAATGGTTACATATAAGAAAATTTTTTAAAGAAGAAACAATAGGACAGGGACAGTAGGCACGTTGGTGCACTTACGCACGCTCCCTACAGACCTCTTAGGAAAGGTGTGAGGTTTCTTACCCTCGAGATGTATTTTGATGTTACTTTTCAGAATATTAATGGGAAACATATCCCTCTCTGTCCATGTGTGTGTTTTAAATAGATTATTTTGTTTTCAGTTAGCCACCAGCATGTCTTTGATATAAATTATTATGACTAAATGGTCTGGAGACTTGAATTTTAAAAGGAAATTCCAAAACAAATTAACACTAAGGATGAGCGAAAAGCAAATCAGAAAGGATGGATGAGTTTAAAAACTGAGTTAAAAATATCAGGGCAGGCAGGACTCTCCAAAAGTAGACACACTTTCCTCTTTGACATAATCTTAAAACATCCCAGAGTTAAGATATTTCCCAACACTTTAAAAAAATCTGATTTATAATTGTAGCCAATGGAGTAAATCTGTATTCAGTTATACTGAGAACAAAGGCTATTGAGAAGTAGGGAGATGCAGTATTCCCTATTCACCTTAGGAAGCTAATTGTCACAGCGTGTTCTGTGAAGAAATTAAATTCAACAGTAGATTCGCATGCAAAACATCCCCTTGTCTGACTCTGGCAGGGCTGCTTTTAGCCTTAAGGCCCTGTCACACTGCCCAACGGATGCAAAACGTTTGTAAAAAGGACACAGCGGACGAGAAAAATGTTCCATCCGTTGTCATCCGCTCTCAAAAGGGGCAAAAATTTGCATAAGCAGAGCGGATAACACGGAAAGGAACGGACGGGGGGAGGACGCAGAGCGGATGGAAAGGGGATGCTCCATGGAAGCCTAGCGGATGGAAGTGGATGGAAGCGGATGGCACATCCGCAAGGCTTCCGGGGGACCTCAGCAAAGCGGATGCAGAACGGATACAGTGGATGCAGAACGGATGCCGAGCGGATGAAGCGGATGCACAGCGGATGAAGCGGATGCAGAGCGGAAGCCTAGCGGATGCACAGTGGAAGCCTAGCGGATGCCTGGCGTTAATTGCGCATGCGGGGGGGATTTATTGTGTCAGCCCCGTGGATATAAAGGGAAGCAGCTCAGAAGCAGGTCACCATTCTGAGGAAAGACCTGCTGCCAGACGCATTGAGTGCCTTGCCTGCCTGCCTTGCTGCCTGCCATCCTGCCAGCCTTGCTACCTGCCTTGGTGCCTGCCTGCCTGCCTGCCTTGGTGCCTGCCTCCCTGCCGGCCTTGCTGCCGGCCTCCCTGCCAGCCTTGCTGCCTGCCTTGGTGCCTGCCTGCCTGCCAGCCTTGCTGCCTGCCAGCCTTGGTGCCTGCCTGCCAGCCTTCCTGCCAGCCTCCCTGCCAGCCAGCAACCCCACAAACATGGGGAAAAAGAGGAAGCCTCAGCCATCTGCTGCCAGCCCTGGCAAGAGGGACAGGGCCACCCTCCTGCCCCCTGGCCCTCACTCTGCTTCTGCTGGGGCTTATGTAGCATGGGCTCGCTTTTCTGGGGCTGGGGCTTCTGCTGCTTCTGCTTCTGGAGGAGCTGATGCTGCTGCTTATGGCGGTGGTGCTTCTGCTCGTGCTTACTCTGCTGATGATGCTTCTGGCAGTGGTGCTTCTGCTGGTTCTTACTCTGCTGATGCTGCTTCTGGCGGTGGTGCTTCTGCTGATGCTGCTTCTGGAGGAGCTGCTGATGCTGCTTCTGGCGGTGGTGCTTCTGCTGGTGCTTACTCTGCTGAGGCTGCTCCTGGAGGTGGTGCTTCTGCTGGTGCTTACTCTACTGAAGCTGCTCCTGGTCCTGCTGGTCCTGCTCGTGCTCCTGGTCCTGCTCGTGCTCCTGGTACTGCTCATGCTGCTGCTGCTGCTGTTGCTGCTGCTGAGGATGATGATCCTGCTGCTGCTTCTGCTGCTGCTGATGATGATGATCCTGCTGCTGCTGCTGGTGGTGGTGTGGAGGAGCAGCCCCTACAAACTGGAAGCCCCTCTGATGAGGGCCCATCTGGTCCTAACAAAGGGAGGAAGAGGGATATATGGAAACGGGAGAGGAGGCAATACTCCATTGAGGAGGAACACGAGGATGAGGTGCTGGAGTGGCTGAGAGAGAATGACTATCTGTGGCAGAAGGGACACTGGCTGTACAGGGACACCAAAAGGAAGCAGAATGCTTGGAGAGAGAAGGCAGAGAGTCTGGGCTACACATTGGAGGTGCTCCTCGGCTGGAGGAAACATATGGAAACCTAGTACGGGAAACATATGCACACCTAGCTGCACCTCAAGAAATCTGGCCAGGCCACAGTTAAGCTGATGGACAGAGAGACCTATGTCATGGCCAGGTGCAGCTTCCTGGAGGGTGAGATCCGCCACTGAGGAGCAGCAGCAGCAGCAGCCCCTCTCTCTCCGGCAGCCTGTTGAGAGCCAGTCCTCTTCCGACCGAGAGTCAGTTCCTGTCTCCAGGCAGGTTTCTGTGGAGCGTGCCATGACAGAGAACCCCCCCAACAGGTGTTTTAACCGTGGTGGAGCGCATGGAGGACTCCCTGGTGCAGTGGGAGAAAGGAGACGACACTTCCACTACAGCCCTACCCGCATCCGCCCAAAGATCCACCTCCACAGAAAGGCAGAGAGCCAGACAGGAGGGGCAGAGCCACACTGTCCTGCTGGAGATCAGGGACACCATCCGGAGCAGCATAGAGCTCCTCTCTCAGCACCGACTCCTCATCCTCCAACCGCAAGCCCTTCCTCACCTATGTCAACCAGACCCTCAGGGACATGGCGGGACCCCAGTACCAGGTGGTGAAGGACCGGATCACTGAGCTACTTCACAACCCTCCAGACCCAGAGGAACCTGCTCCCACCCAGTCCAGGTCTGCTCCTCCACCCCAGGTGATGTCCCTCCCATTCCAAGGCTTCCCACAGGCCCTCACCTACCAGGGCTACGGCTACCAGGAGGTACAGCAGCACAGGCAGCAGCCCTTCCCAGTCCAGGCACAGAGTCATCGGGTGACACCGTTGCCACCGGTTCCACCGATGCCACCGATGCCACCCACGCCAATGATGCCACCGACGACAGCGATGCCACCCTCGCCACCGATGTCACCAATGTCAGTCCTCACCCAGCTGCAGACCAGACATCCCCACTACACTGCTCCGTCCTCCACCCCACAGCCAAGCCCGGCCTCAGTACATCTGTCCTCGGTACTGGGGCTGACACCACATGGCATGGAGGAAGGAGCTCTCAACATCACAGGGCTGAGCCAGCTGTCCGAGAGCTTCCTCAACGCACTGTCACCTGTTGTCATCTTGGGGCCAGGCACCCCAGTGGTGCTTCAGACCAGCACTCCAGCACCAGCCACCTCCACAGCACCTGGACCCTTCACCCCTGAGACTGGGCACACCTCTGAGTGACCAAGAGGAGTGCCAGAGACTGGGTGGCTACCTGTAGTCTTTATTTGGAACTTGACTTGGGTCATTTTTCTTTTACAGCTTGTGATTAATAAAGTTTATCTTTGCTTCACACACTTGCCTCATTTATTTTATTAAATAAAGTCTTGGTGGAAACTTTTAGAAATGGTTTAAGCCTTTGCATGTTTGTGGGATGGGTAAGGATAGCAGTGGGGTGGGCAGGAATACCTTTGGGATGGGTAATAGCTGTGGGATGGGTTGAGATAGCTGTGGGATGGGTTGAGATAGCTGTGGGGATAGATAAACCTCCAGTGCAAGCATAGTGGGACTGTATGGTCCACCCTCCCAGGTGCCACACCTATAGCCCTTCATTATCAATACTAATGTAAGCATTGATCCACACATTTGAACATAAACACAACTCTTTATTAAATCCCTGTTCATTGTAGGCCCACCCAACATACATGGTCCAATCTCATCAGTGTGATGAGACAGGCTGAAGGAAGCATCCATTAATCATCTATCATCCTGTCTTGCCACTCCACTGCTCCAGCTGGGGAGTTGCACCAGTGTCTCAGGAGGTTGCGCTGCTTCTTCCCTTCACGTGAGGCTCTGTTGGGGCCTTGCACATCCTCAGTGTCTATCAGGTTTCACCCTTGCCTCCATTCCCCAGGCTCCATGTCCCCATTGCCTTGTTGGAGGTCCACGAGCCTGTTCTGCAAGACTGGGTAGCGGGTGCGCATGAGATTGTGCAGGATGCAGCAAGCTTCCATGATCCTCCTCACGGTCTCTGGGCGATGCTGCATGGTGGTGAGAAGTACCTGGAACCTATTGGCCAGGATGCCAAAGGCGTTCTCCACCACCCGCCTTGCCCTGGACAGCCTGTAGTTGAAGATCTTCTCTTCACGGGTGAGGTATTTGGAGGTGTAGGGCTTCATGAGGTAGGTTGTGAGGAAGAAGGCGTCATCCCCCATGATGAATTAGGGCACATCTTGCATGTCGTTGGGCAGGGGGGCTGGATCTGGGAAGCCCACGATGAGGTTGCGTTCCAGCCTACCCTTGAGGTCACTTGCATTGTATACCTGGGCATCTGAAGATGAGCCATTGCCTGAAGCATCAATGTACATGAACTTGTAGTCAGCATCGACCATGGCGAAGGGGATGATGCTGAAAAGCCCTTGTAGTTGAAATAAGTGGACCCCGACTTGACTGGAGCTTTGCAGGCCACGTACTTGCCATCGATGGCTCCAATGGTGTGTGGGAAGTTCCACCTCTGATACCACTGCTCTGCAACTTTCTTCCATCCTTCTCCAGTGGAGGGGCACTGGAGGAGCTCCTCCTTGTATTCTTCGATGATGGCCTGCACCACTTCTCTGACCACAATGCTGATGTTTTTGGGTGGCACCCTCTAGCCGTACTGCATGCTCCTGTAGGTGGTCCCTGAGGCCCGGTGGCACAGAGTCAGTGCCACCTTGAGCCCAGGTTCCAGGCTGGGCCAGAAGTTGGTTCTCTGCTTGTTCAACCTAGGTGTCAGCCGCTGCAGAACTTCGTCAGACATGGCTGGAGGCATCCTCATGAAGTTCTGGAATGCACGAGTGTCTTCGTTCCTGAGTTCCACCATCAGCTTGTTGTACAGTCCGTCCTCTGCTCTTCTCCCAATCCATATGTGTCCTTTTGCATCCTCTAGGCATCCTCTAGACATCCTTATTATCTGAGATAGGTCCCCTCTGCGAAGGTTTTTTCCACTTTAAATGCTTTCTTTGCGTGCTGCATCCGCTTTCATCCTTTCTCCGTCCTTGCTACTAACGCTGCGCATCCGTTCCGCATCTGTTCCGCTTCCTCCCTGTGTCCGAGCGGATGCGAGTTGCACGGATGCGAAATGGATGCCTTGCAGATATAGCGGATGCGTAACGGATGCAGAACGGATGTCCCCCGTATGCCTAGCGGATGCAGAACGGACGCATTGGATACATTTTCTGCTCAAAAGTTTTGAGCAGCTCAAAACCCTCTGAGCGGATGAAACATCAATAGACGGATGCTGGACGGATAGAGAGGAAGCAAAACGAGGCAGTGAGTACAGAACGGAAGCATCACGTTAACCAACGGATAGCAAGTGTTTTTCTCCATTTTACATCCTCTTTCCATCAATTGGTGCAGTGTGACAGGGGCTTTAGAAGCTGCCTTCTGAACAGGACATACTTAATAGGATTGAACAGGACATACTAAATAGGTTCGATCAGTGAACTAACCTTCCTAGCAGGCAATCTTATCTGGCTTGTAAAAATGGCCACCATCTATTTTGGAAGAGTCATTACTTTACAAGAAACCATATGCCTGCATACCAAAAGGGCCATCATTCAAATCATGGTCAGGAAAGACTTCTGCTCAGAATGGGCAAGGGGATGTGCAGCTCCAGCTTGGAGAGCTGGTTCATGGTTTAATGAGCCTAGTGCTGGCTGGGGAATTCTGGGAATTGAAGTTCAGTTCAGTGGTGAGAACAGTAAAGTCCTGCACCTTGAGAGGAAAACAATCAAGTGCATAAGGTATAGAATAGGCAGTATCTGGCTCAATGATAGTAGCTGTGAGAGGGATCTAGGTGCCTAGTGGACCACCATGGGAGTATGAGCCAGCAGTGTGGTATGGCTGCCAAAAGAGCTAATGCAATCCTAGGCTGCATTAATAGAGAAATGGCATCAAGACCATGAGAAGTGATAATATCGCTTTATACTGCACTAGTGAGGCCACACTTGGAGTACCACATTCATTTCTGGTCACCACAATATAAAAACGATGCCGAGACTCTAGAAGGAATGCAGAGAAGGTCAACTAAGATGATAAGGGGTCAGCAGGCTATATTGTATAAGGAACTGTTAAGGGAACTAAGTATGTCTAGCCTGATGAAGAGAAGAATTAAGGGTGGTATAACTTCCATACAGTATCTGAGGGGCTACCACTGGGAGGAGGAAGTTGACTTATTCTCCAAAGTTCCTAAGGGTGGTACAAGAAGCATTGGGTAGAAGCTCGTTAAAAAGAGATCCAACATGCAATTAAGAAGAAATTTTCTGACAGTGAACAGCTTGCCTCCTGGAGTTGTGGGTGATCTGTACTGAAGGGTTTTAAGAATAGATTGGACAGCCATTTGTCCAGGACAAGATAAGGTCTCCTGCCACGTGTAGGGGGTTGGACCACAAGACCTTCCAATCCTATGATTCAATTCTGTCCAATTGTACTAGTTGGGGAATTCTGGGAGTTGGAAGACCACTCATCTTTCTGAATTTGGGGCACAGTAGCCTAGACTGTTAAAGTACCCAAGAGAGGGTCTTGGAAATTAGAGGTATTTTAGGCTAAATCATACTATTGTTCTAAACTGGCCAGCATTATTAACACATTATTAACAAGGAACTAGATGTCTACTGGACAGAAATTCCTAGAATCCTGATGCTGCTTGGGAAATTCTGGGGTATTGAAGTCCACACATTTTGAAGTTGGCAATATTGAGAAACATGAATCAAAACAATGGAATTTTTGCCTTTGCATATGGTGTCTTGGAATTAACCCAAGAAAATCAGTCCAAATCCAAAGTGAGGACAGTCTGAAAAAGCATTAATTGCTCTAAACTCTAATGTACTCTAATTGTACTGTTTCATGTTATATGCATACCAATATCAAGCTCATTTTAACTCAACTAATTTGGCAGTGGAATGGGCTTAATTAAATGGTAGTGCAAACTCAGCCATTGCATCTTAAGACACTCTGGTTAATGACTTCATACAATATGTTGAAGACATTGAATGCAACAAGCCATGGCTTACATAATGATGTGCTCTTTGTTCTGCAATTCTGATTGCCCAAAAAGGCATCCCAAAGGATTGTGTTCTGCAACTTCCCTATCTCCCAGATCAAACGGCATTTTGGTATACTACCCAGTTCTAGTTTCCAGCTGTTCATGTACAACACTGACTATAATCATGTCTTTGCTGCATCAGCTGCACTCAGCTGCACATCAGATGTCCTTCTGGGCTTGTGGAACACATTACTCCACTCAGCATGAGGTGAAATTCTGCTAAAGCTGCAGAAGTTTGTAGTAAGTGAATATAATCCCATCCATTGGGGTGCATATAGCTGAAATTCCTTTTGCAGTGGCCACTGAAGAGCTGTCAGAAAAGGTGGTGACAGGTGGTGCTCCATTCAAAATCCAGGAAAGAAATACTTAGACTCTTTAAGTTAGAGAAAAGATATCTTTTACTGAAAGTGAAGTGGTTAGCAACCAAAGAATTCTGAATCTGAGAAATTAGGCTCGTAAATCACATATACAAAGTGATGGAAGTGTTCCCACCCCCAATAGTTCAGATGAAACTTCCAATTAGAAATTGTGAATATGATCATGTGGGCATCTTCAGGTGGTGATGAGGCCTCTGTCCATTGACCTTGGCATATTTTGATAACGGACTGCAGTTGCGCAGAGAAAAGAAAGCTAAGCAAGAAATAGAAACCTAACTCTGATGTATGCTCCCCCCTCCTCATTTACACAACAGAAAAAATGTACCACCTCCAGCTCACTTCCCAGACTCATCTCCTCCCCCCCGCCCCACCCCCCACATTACTTAGGACAGCCGAAAGATGCAAAGCGATAGTAGATCTTGAAGGCTGACAGGTGGATATAGAGTCAGTTGGTGAAAACTACACCTGGAATATCATAAAAATAAGAGAATCCTATAGAGTGGAAGAGAACACAAGGAACCTTCAGCTCTGCTCTGTTTCAGCAACTTTAGAAGAAGAAAACTTCAACTCCCAGAATTCCACAGCCAGTTAATCATTAGAGTTTGGTTATTTGTGCTTTCAGTGAGAACTCTAAATTGATTTGTTCTACAGTCCATTTGTTTGTTACCTCGGCCATCCATGCTATTCTCAGGAGTCTTCCCCAAGATCAGTGTTCAAAACACTTCCTAAAGTGCTTCATCAAAGTCCATTTCTATAGAAACAGCGAGAAGCACCCCTTGCAAAGTTCTGATCTTTGTACAAGTAATCCTCAGGTTTCAACCATAGCTAAGCCAAGCAGTTAAGGTCATAAGTGGATCACATTGTAATTGGACTTAATTTGACAACTTTTTTCATGACAGTCATTAAGCAAATGTGATGGACATTAAGCAAACTTAATGATTTGCATGGGCTGGGTTTTTTTCCTGAAACAGGAAATAAAGGCTGGCAAAACCATCATAAATCACAGCCAGGTGATCAAGACACTTCAAACAGTTGGAAATGTGGACTGGTTGTTAAGTGCCCAAAATCTGGTCATGTGACCACCAGGAGGGTGAGGTCAGAATTTTGAAACTGAGTCATAAGTAGCTTTTTGACGATCTGACTGTCATAACTTTGAACAGTCACTTGGCAACTGTCATAAATAAATGACAATCTATAGATTAGATTAGATTAGATTAGATTAGATTAGATTAGATTAGATTCAACTTTATTGTCATTGCCATGAGGCAACGAAATGCAGTTAGCATCCAACCAGAAGTGAATAGAACAGAACAGAACAGAACAGAACAGAACAGAACAGAACAGAACAGAATAGAATAGAATAGAATAGAATAGAATAGAATAGAATAGAATAATTTATCGGCCAAGTGTGATTGGACACACAAGGAATTTGACTTGATGCAAATGCTCTCAGTGTACATAAAAGAAAAGGTACATTCGTCAAGAGTCAAAAATCACAAGGTACAACACTTAATGACAGTCATAGGGTACAATCAACAATCAAATCATACTAGGAAACAGTCAATATAAATCATAAGGATACAAGCAACAAAGTTACAGTCCTACAATCACAAGTGGGAGGGGATGGATGATAAGGAGTGATGAAAAGATTAACAGTAATAGTAGTGCATACTTTGTAAATAGTTGAACAGTGTTGAGGGAATTGTTTGTTTAGCAGAGTGATGGCTTTCAGGAAAAAAACTCCCCTTGTGTCTCTAGTTGTTCTGATGTGTAGTGCTCTATAGCAAAAAAAACAGTAAAATATAAATATATGTATAGACATTAGAATATATTTCTCAAGGCCTTCATTGTTGTGCTATCAAGTGCTCATTTGTGGCATAATTCTTGTCTGGCAGTTTCTTTGTTCGTGGTTGATCCTACATGGCAGAAGCTCTCCCTCACTTCAGTATCATCATCATTACAAATATATTAAAGTTGGTTGCCATTAGCTTGCCATTAGCTGCCATTAGCTTGGTACAAATGTTCCAAAGAGCTACAAATCAAAATATATGGCATAAACTGCAGTAACCTTAGTAACAATAAAGTGAAAAATCTCAATGACTTGCTCTGCCTACATGAGATAAGTCTATTAGAGATCTGGCAAAGGACTAGAAACCTGTTGACAAAGAAAAGGATCTAATATAATGAGTTCCTCCTGAATCAAACATGCAGACCATTAAATGTACCCAAGAGTCTGGAATTTAACCAGAGGAGTTAAATGAAAAAACAGCAACATCCTAATGTTTTTCTGTATGGAGTTCTGAAAAGGCACCAAGTGGAAAAAGATGGAGAAACTGCAGATTTCATGCACCTTAATGAAGGAAGGAAAGAGAAAGAGGGCTCCTTGTGTTAAGAAAGAACAGCTATAAAAATTGTCATGGAGGTAGAGACTTCAAGGAGCACCCAAGTCTCGAAAAGGAAGCAGGACTCGTCTGAATCTCATGTAACATTTTCCTAGGTCTCACAAAGGACATCAGAGAAGGAAGCACCTGACGTTTCCATGGAAGCCACACTTTTTCATCTTCAGATATGCCACGCTGACAAACTCACAGCTTCCACGCAGAAGGTAGAGAAGAGCAGGTATTTTGGGCCGACAATCAGCTTGACCTGAGATGTGTCCTCTGCATTGAGATGAGGGTAAGAGTGATCTGGAGAGATGACAGACTCAGCAGTCTTCAAGGTGCTGGGGATGTTCTTTATATATCAAATGATGGTTAAAAGGTTTGCAGTCTATAAACTACTTCTGGCAATCATTTGGATTCAGCTCTCAAATGGGAAATGTACTTCTGCTCACTACACCCACACTACACTCAAAGTATTGTTCATGCTTCAGGTCCAAAAAATCCAAAAAGCTGCATATCCCATTTTGTGGTTGGAAAACTGAATGTGTGTGTGTGTGTGTGTAGACCAATCTCATGGGTTTCAGAAGATCAAGTTTCAAGGTTTTTCCATGTGTTGTCTCAGCAAAAGTAAATCGTCTTAGCAAAAATAAATTGATCTCTGCAGCTTATAATATCAATTAAGGCTGATTTTTTTGTCCTTCACTCCATTTAATCTTTTCCATGTGTTTGAGCAGAGCTTCTGACTCAAGAGGTTTAAAACCCATTGGTGAAAACATTGTACTTTTTACCATTTCATTTCATTTTTTTTTCTTTAACAAATGTGTTCTGCTCTTCAGGCAAAAGGGTTTATGAACTCTTCATAGCAATTTTCAATGCAGAAAAACAGCAGGAAAGGAAAGAACAAAAAGGATGGAACACAGAGAAAGAGAGAGAGGGAGGGAGGGAGGGAAAGAGGGAAAGGGAGGGGGAGAGAGAGCATACTGAAAGACTAGACCTTAATATTATACAAGTATTCTTATGATCAGCTTGAATGGGGAGTGATTTTCAAACAGCCACTCAGCCAAACTAGTTAAGTTACTTTCCAACTAATGCATCCTGAGTATTAATTTCTGGAGCTAAAGCCCATGTCACACAGCACCAACAGATGGAAGGAGGATGTAAAATGGAGAGAAACACTTGCCATCCCTTGGTTAACACGATGCATCCGTTCTGTACTCACTGCGTCCGTTTCTCATACTCTCTATCCGTCCAGCATCCATCTACTGAGATTTCATCCGCTCAGAAAGTTTTGAGCTGCACAAAACTTTTTGAGCAGATAAAGTATCCAACGCATCTGTTAGACATCCGCTACGCATACGGGAACATCCGTTATACATCCGTCATCATCCGTTACGCGTCTGCTGTATCCGCTATGCATCCGCTGCGCATCCACACAACTCACATCCACTCCAGCGGAAAATGGACACAGGGAGTAAGCGAAATGGATGCAGAACAGACACACAGTGTTAGTAGCACGGACGTAGAAAGGATGAAAGCGGATGCAGCTCACATATAAAGCATTAAAACGGAAAAAATGTTCGTATAGGGGACGTATCTCGGATATTTAGCATGTATGCAGGATGCCTGGAGGATGCAAAAGGACACCTAGCAGAAAACCTATATTTCCGATAAAAAGGGGGAGGAAATCACCTGGATCTCACTTTCAGTCCAGCAGCCCTGCTATGCAGACTTCTTCAGCCTTCATCTTGCTCTTGCTCTACCACAGCATTCAGTCATCTCCACCATGGATCATCTCACACTCCTTGTCAGCCTTCAAGATCTTCTACTATTGCTTTGCATCTTTCGACTGCCATAAGTAATGGGGGGGGGAGGGGAGGAAGGGAAAGTCTGGGAAGTGAGCTGGAGGTGTTACATTCTTCTGTTGTGTAAATGGGGAGGGGAAGCATACAATAGAGTTAGGTTTCTATTTCTCGCTTAGCTTTCTTTTCTCTGCGCAACTGCAACCCGTTATCAAAATAAGCCAAGGTCAACGGACAGAGGCCTCATCATCACCTGAAGATGCCCACATGATCATATTCACTACATCTAATTGGAAGTGTCATCTGAACTATTGGGGGTGGGAACATTTCCATCACTTTGTATATGTGAATTGCGCGCCTAATTTCTCAGATTCAGAATTCTTTGGTTGCTCCCACTTCACTTTCAGTAAAAGATATCTTTTCTCTAAACTAAAGAGTCTAAGTATTTCTTTCCTGGATTTTGAATGGTGCTCTGCCTGACATTATTCTGAATCTGCCACCAGCCCACCTGGAGAGAATACCCAATTTTCTTCTGAGGGGGCCTGGACATCATGTCATCTTCAAATAGTGACCAAGAGGATCCGGGAGCCATTGGAGGGCAAGATTCTGTGCAGGTGCAGGAGGCCCAATCGCTAGCAGAGCTCAGTTTGGAAGAGGATCCAGTGGTGAAGCCCAGATGGTCGGTGGGAGTTGGTTGGAAAGATCTGGAGGAGGACCCCCCCCCCCGGGGTCACAACTACCCGCTGGCGTGGAAAAGAGGAGCCTTGGCAAGAGAAGGAAAAGAGGGAACTCTTGCTGGATCAAGCCAGCAAACTCCTTAATGAAGCCTTTGAAAAACCTCAAGCTGCACAAAGGTATGAAGGGGGAGGGGAAGTAGCCTCAGCCAGAAGAAGCAGAGCAACTCCCTCTCCCATAAATCAACCCGATCCAGCAGCAGCCCCGGGGCCTTCAGTGGGAGGTATGATTCCTAGAAGGCGTAGAGCTCCTAGGCTGCCTCCGTTAGAAGTAAAATATGGGGGGGATCCCAAAACCTTGGGATTTTTCCTAGCTCAAGTTTGGAGCCATATGGAAGAATATGGGGAGGATTTTCCCTCAGAAGCAGCCAAAGTGAGGTGTGTTACAAGGGCTCTGGAGGGAATAGCGGCAGAGTGGATGGTGACCTTGCATAGTGATAATGCTCCTCAGCTGTTGAATTATAACCTATTCATGGCTGCACTGCGGGCTAGGTTTGAGGACCCATTGGCAGAGCGCAAGGCCCGAATTAGGATGAAAGCCATAAAACAGAGGCGGAGGTCTGTGGCTGACTACACCCAAGAATTTAGACAGTTAGCCGGCCATTTCCGAGGCTGGCCCCAAGAAGCCCTGATAGAACTGTTTAAAGATGGTTTAAATGAAGATGTGTACCAGAGATACACTGCTAGAAGAGACCCCAATGACTTGCAGATGTGGTACTTGCTGGCAGAAGAAGTGGAGATTGATTTAATCCGAAGTAAATGGCGGGGAGGTTATGGGTGGAGCAAGTTTCCCCCCCTACGTCCTCAAGAGGCTCCTAAACCTCAGAAGGGAGGAGTGGCAGCAAGACCCAACCCCTCGGCCTGCTTTCGATGCGGGAAGGAAGGTCACCAGGCTGTGAACTGCAGAGTCAAATTGGAGCCAAAGGGGGCGCCAAAGGAAGGAAAGAAACCTGAAAAGTCCCCAGCGAAGCCTTGCGAAATGGCTCTAAAGTCGAAAGAGACAGCAGAGGTCGCCCCTCCCGTGGGAGAGGAATCAGAAGCCCCAGTGACCCCTGAGGAGGAGGATTCTGACTCAGAAGACGACTTCCTGGTAAGTCCAAGTGTGGGCCCTATGACCATTCCGGTGAAGTTGAGGATACCCAATTCAGGGGTCGAAGGGGAAATGCTAGCCCTGTTAGATTCTGGGTGCACAAGGTGTATAATCAACACGGAAGTAGTGAAGAAAATGGGCCTAAAGCTAAACCTTTGAAGATGCCCATTTCCTTTTGCCAACTAGATGGATCAGTGGCTGGAGGTTGCCCTGCCCGTTTTGTCACGGAACCTATAGAAATGATCATGGGAGAGCATGATGAGACCCTACGGTTTATTGTGGTCCCTGGAATGGAGCAACCATTGGAATCCCCAGGTTAACTGGAGAAAGGGGTTGTTGCGCATACGCACAAAGCAGTGACCGAGAGGAGGGGCCAGATCTCAGCCGAAGCCTGAGGACCTAATTGAAATAGCTTCCACAGGTACTGAGCCCGTGAAAGATGAGGAGAAAATTCCCAAAGAGTATTGGGATTTAAAAGAAGTGTTCAGTGAGAAGGCCTCAGATGAGCTTCCGCCTCATCGGCAAACAGACTGTGCTATTGAGATTTTGCCTGGGGTGAAGCTCCCGAAACCAAAGTTGTACTCAATGACCCCAAGGGAATTGGAAGAGCTAAGATTGTTTATAGATAAAAATCTGGAACGTGGTTTCATTCAACCTGCTAGACCCCGAGTAGCGGCCCCAATGTTGTTCCGGGAAAAAAAAGATGGTTCCAAACGCTTGGTGGTGGATTACAGAAATTTGAACGCTATTTCTGTGGAAAACGTGTACCCCCTTCCTTTGATGAAGGACATGTTGGCCCATTTAGTGAAGGGAAAGATTTTCACGAAGTTGGATTTGAGAGAAGCATACTACCAAATTCGAATTAAGGAAGGGGATGAGTGGAAGAGCACTTTTAACTGCCCGATGGGTTGCTTCCAATTCAACGTTCTTCCTTTTGGTTTACAAGGGGCCCCAGCTGTATTCATGCAAATGATCAATCAAGTGTTTCATGAACATTTATACAGGGGGGTTCTGGTTTATCTTGATGATATCCTTATCTACACAGAAACTCTGGATGAATATGTGAAGTTAGTGCGGTCGGTTCTACAAAAACTGTGTGCCGCTAAGTTGTACGCTAAATTGTCAAAGTGTGAATTTCACCAAGACAAAATTGACTATTTGGGATATCGCATTTCATCTGAAGGCATAGAGATGGATCCAAAGAAGGTACGTGCCGTTCTGGAATGGGCTCAACCACACACCAGAAAACAACTTCAAAGCTTTTTGGGATTTGCAAATTTTTACCGGCAATTCATCCCGACATTTGCTAAAATAGCAATGCCCATCACAAATCTCTTGAAAACAAAAGGGCAGGTGAAGCCAAGGCCACGAAAGCCGCTGGAGTGGTCCATGGAGTGCCAAGCCGATTTTGAAAAGCTAAAATGACTGTTTGCTGCAGAACCAGTGCTGAAGCACCCGGATATGGACACTCCTTTCGTGATTCAAGCCGATGCAAGTGATGTGGCTATTGGAGCGGTATTACTTCAAGCCAACGAGAAAGGGACCTTTCTTACCTCCTGTAAGCTGTCTGAAACAGAGAGAAGATGGGCCGTCTGGGAGAAAGAAGCTTTTGCAGTTCGTTGGGCCTTGCTGACCTGGAGACATTTCCTGGAAGGAGCAAAACACCCATTTGAGGTATGGACTGATCATAAGAATTTGGAAACCTTAAAAACGCCCCAGAAACTGTCCCCTAAACAAGTTTGCTGGGCCCAGTACTTCAAGCGATTCAATTTCTCCTTGAAGTACATTCCAGGTGGGAAGAACTTCATGGCGGATGCTCTCTCTAGACTACCCCAATATAATAGTATACGCCAGGAGGTGATAAGCCCAATTGTCTCAGCCAAACATCTAGCTGCCCCAGTGATCACCAGAGCCCAAAGGAAGAACCAAGAAGTGGTTTTATCGAATGACCTAACCGAACAATTAAAAGAAGTTTTAAAACTTGACGAATGGTTCCTGGCTCATTCAAGTGACTATACAATTAGAGATGGTTTGGCTTGGGTGGGGGCCAAGTTGTATGTGCCACAGGTGCTGAGGGGCCAAATACTACAACAGGCTTATGATTCTAAAGCAGCTGGCCACTTCGGATTTCTGAAGACCTTACATCTGGTTAAGCGGCAATTCTGGTGGCCTATTTTAAAGAAGGACATTGAAGCTTATGTAGCTAGCTGTCCAATTTGTGCTTTGGCAAAGAGACCTTCTGGTAAGCCAGTAGGATTGTTACAAAATGTAGCTAGACCAATGACTCCCTGGAAAAAAATCTCTATGGACTTTATAGTAGAATTACCCGAAAGTGGTGGAAACACGGTCATCTGGGTAGTGACTGATTTGTTTTCCAAACAAGTACATTGCATACCTTGTTCCAAGATTCCCTCTGCTAAGACGCTGGCTAAACTGTTTATTTCACATATCTATAGGTTACATGGCGTTCCGGAACGCATAATCTCTGACAGAGGGGTCCAGTTTACCTCAAATTTTTGGAAAGAGTTCCTGAAGATAATAGGCTCCGCCCAGGGGTTAAGCTCCACCCATCATCCCCAAACTAATGGGGCCTGTGAGAGGACTAACGCAGTGTTAGAACAATATCTTAGATGTTACATAAATTATCAACAAGATAACTGGTCCGAATTACTACCGTTTGCCGAAGTGGCATATAACAACTCCGTACACAGTAGTACTGGATTTACTCCATTTAAAGTGGCTTCGGGACAAGATTTCGTTCCCATACCTGAACTTCCTCGTGAAAAACCTAACATCCATTTGTTGAATGAATGGATAACTCAACTCCAACTTAACTGGCCAGTGACACGCAAAGCATTAGATGAGGCCCATCAAGCTCATAAGAAATTTGCAGACAAGAAAAGATCCCCACAGAAAGAATATAAAGTGGGCGACAAGGTTTTCCTGTCCACCAGATACCTGCAGACCACTCAAAAGTCAAAGAAGCTTGGTCCTAAGTATGTTGGTCCTTTCACGATTGAACAGATTATAAATCCTGTAACAGTCCAGCTGAACTTACCCAAAACTCTTCGACGAATTCATCCGGTTTTCCATGTTAGTTTGCTAAAAACTGAATGTACTTCTGATTTAAGACCCATCCAAGCTGACCCTCCCATACCAATACTGATTGAAGGTGAACAACATTTTGAAGTTAAAAAAATTCTGGACTCTCGCAAATGGAGGGGTCGACTCCAGTATCTTGTAGCCTGGAAACATTTCCCTTCTTCGCAAGCCGAATGGGTTAACGAAACTAACGTTAAAGCCCCTAAGTTGATCAAAGCATTTCGTTCCAAGTATCCTGATAAGCCTTAGGAGTGTATTGTTTTGTAATTGCTGAATGATTATTAATTGTCTTTATATTTTCTCCTCTCTCTCCTCTAGGACTGGTGGTTTTCCTTTTTCTAGGAGGGCCGAATGTCAGCCTTCAAGATCTTCTACTATTGCTTTGCATCTTTCGACTGCCATAAGTAATGGGGGGGGGAGGGGAGGAAGGGAAAGTCTGGGAAGTGAGCTGGAGGTGTTACATTCTTCTGTTGTGTAAATGGGGGGGGAAGCATACAATAGAGTTAGGTTTCTATTTCTCGCTTAGCTTTCTTTTCTCTGAGCAACTGCAATCCATTATCAAAATATGCCAAGGTCAACGGACAGAGGCCTCATCATCACCTGAAGATGCCCACATGATCATAATCACTACTTCTAATTGGAAGTGTCATCTGAACTATTGGGGGTGGGAAAATTTCCATCACTTTGTATATGTGAATTGCATGCCTAATTTCTCAGATTCAGAATTCTTAGGTTGCTACCACTTCACTTTCAGTAAAAGATGTCTTTTCTCTAAACTAAAGAGTCTAAGTATTTCTTTCCTGGTTTTTGAATGGAGCTCCGCCTGACACTCCTTTTGGTAGCCGCCATCGTTCTACAACAGTGCGAAGCCCTCTGCAGGCTCTTTCACCTGTTCTACGCAAGGAAAAGGAGGCGTCCAAGAAGTGTGTGGGTCTGAAGATGGATCACGAGAAGAGCCGAGTACGGACTGTATAACAAGCTGATGGTGGAGCTGAGAAACGAAGACACTTGTGCACTCCAGCACTTCATGAGGATGTCACCAGCCATGTTTGACGAAGTTGTGCAGCGGCTGAGACCCAGGTTGACCAAGGCAAACACCAACTTCCGGCCCAGCCTGGACCCTGGGCTGAAGGTGGCACTGACTCTGCGCCACCTGGCCTCCGGGGCCAAGTACAGGAGCATGCAGTACGCCTGGAGGGTGCCACACAACACCATCAGCATTGTGGTCAGAGAAGTGGTGCAGGCCATCATTGAAGAATACCTGGAGGAGCTCCTCCAGTGCCCCTCCACTGAAGAAGACTGGAAGAAAGTTGCAGAGCCGTGGTATCGGAAGTGGAACTTCTCCCACACCATTGGAGCCATTGATGGGAAGTACGTGGCCTGCAAAGCTGCAGCCAACTCAGGGTCCACTTATCACAACTACAAGAGCTTCTTCAGCATCATCCTCTTCGCCATGGTCGATGCTGACAACAAGTTCATGTACATCGATGCTTCAGGCAACGGGTCATCTTCAGATGCCCAGGTATACAACGCCAGTCACCTCAAGGAGGGGCTGGAACACAACCTCATCATGGGCTTCCCAGATCCAGACCGCCTGCCCAACGACATACAAGATGTGTCCTACTTCATCGTGGGGGATGACGCCTTCTCCCTCACAACCTACCTCATGAAGCCCTACACTTCAAGATGCCTCACCCGTGAAGAGAGGATCTTTAACTACAGGCTGTCCAGGGCAAGGCGGGTGGTGGAGAACGCCTTTGGCATCCTGGCCAACAGGTTCCAAGTACTTCCATATACTAAACACCCCCCCACCAGGCACCCAGGTAAAACCTAGCTTCCTAATGGATAGCAGCTGTCCTTTCACACGAAGCCAAGCTGCACTGAAAGCCTCCAACACAGGAACAGAATGTGGCCAGCCAATCAAAGCCACAAAACAGACAGAAGAAACCAGAAACACCAATCAATCAAACTCCAAGTCCAGTGAACACAGACCCAGACCTCTAGCCAATCAGAATAGACCAGCCTCGAATTTGAAACCAGAAGCTGTGAGACACACATCCATACAGAAGCCTGATGATGGCAGATGAGATTCTGCTGAAACGTTGCTACAACTTTAACAGAACTACAATGACGTGGGATAATACCCGAAGGAAGTTGAACAGCACACATGTAAGTACCCGCGATAACTTAAAAAAACATATATATATATATATATATATATATGTATGTATGTATGTATGTATG
>BLBF01000046.1:6510924-6536425 GCA_015471245.1 Laticauda colubrina
GGGGGGGTGTTTGGGTTGGAGCTATCAGAGGGAGTCTGTTTTTGCCCAGGTGTTTGCCTGGCTTGTGGCATGGAGATCTTTCTATTTGAGAGTGCAGGCTTCCAAATGATTGACAGTCTGGTGGAATCATCTCTTCTATTCATGCTGTCAGGTCTTTCTTCAATGAATAGAAGAGATGATTCCACCAGACTGTCAATCATGACTGTGGGGATGCTGCAACAATCGTAAGTGTGAAAAATGGTCATAAGTCACTTTTTTCAATGCTGTTGTAACTTTGAATGGTGACCCCACACAAGCAAAGTACCAGCATAGGAGGGGAGAAAAACTCCAGAGAAGTTCCAGAGACAGGTAGTCTAGTCCTGCCAAGCATGTAATAAGGGTTAACGGAGAGGCAGTTTCTGTAAGCAACACCAGAATATTTCCTTCCTGCCTTCCTTACAGGATTAGGCCAGGAATTTCTTCTAACACCTGGTTCTCCGAATTGCTTAGAATGTTAACAAACGGTTCTAGCGAATAGGTGCAAACCTTCTAATCCCACCCCTGGCCTAGATCATGGGAACTTTCCCACCCAAGGACTGTTTCCCAGGGAAGCCCTGCCTTCTTTCTTCCTCTTCTCAGTTTAGGATATTGGGGGATTTTTTTAGACCTCCTATTTGATTTACACTGCAGAAGCCTTTCTTAAAATCCAACTTTTCAGCCACACAGATTTGAGGGACAATCCTCCCCCCCCCCCCCCCATGAAGTCAAAAGATACAAAACTCTAATTTCTTTTCTGCCCTGTACTGGTGGAAAGGTTAAAGAACCAACCCCTAATCTTCAAGCACTGCTTAAATTTATTCCTTAAAAGTGGTCCAATGATTCAGGGCTCTGCAGAATCAAAATGATTTGCCAAATATTGAAGATATTTGCAAAAATTGAGAACAATGTCACTCTTCCCATTATTGTTACAAATAAGGCTGTTTTCATATACATTACTATTTAATGGTTTTAATATTGTAATTTTTATATGATTCTGTAAATAAATATTCTACAAATGGGGCAATTTTAATTTTTCATACAGCAAATATCTATAAAGATAAACATACAAGTAAAAGCTATTTTGTGGTCTTCCATAATTTTAAAAAAATGAGGAGGGTTTCTGACAGGAAAATTTTTAAGAAGCACCACTTAAAAAAAAAAGCAGATGATAGCACAACAGGAAAGAAGGAAAAAATACAGTACACAGAGTAAATACAGTGTTGTTCATGTCAACTGGAGAAAGCTTTTCTTCAAATGGCTTTAGGCAGGGTGGAATGCACCCAGCACCCTTGGGATGCTGCGCATTAAAACTATAGATACAATCCCATTCCAAGTGTGTAGACTCAGCAAGGGCAAGGGTATGTGGGAATGACCTTGTGGGGTGTTGGGGGAAAAATATGCTGCCTGGGTAACTATCCAATAAGAGATGGGAAGACCAAAACTGAATAACGGGCAGAGAAAGAAACTTGAAAAGGATCCTTTTTACAGCCTCCTTAGGCTGTAAAAGAAACAGTGAGAAATTTGTACTTTCAGACTTGCAAAATGTCTATTAATTTACACCAAAATAGAATCTCCTGTTTGGGCAGAGTGTTAGTCTAGTTGACCTACAAGACCCTTCCAACTTTATTGTTCTGTTATCTGGGACAGCAGAGGAGCACTGCAAAGCAGCGGTGTGAATATTGTCTTCCATGCAAAAGTCGGAGGACTGATACCTGAACATATACTCTTTCTTGTGGAGAGACTGGAATGAGGTTATTTCTAGGTCTCCTTGAGACAATATATGGTAACAAGCAGAGATGATATTCAGCAGGTTCTGACCAGTTCTGGAGAACCGGTAGCGGAAATTTTGAGTAGTTGGGAGAACTGGCAAATTCCACCTCTGATTGGAGATTTTCCCTGCCACACCCACCAAGCCCACAGAACCAGTAGTAAAAAAAAAAAATGGTAGTAAAAAAAATTGAATCCCACCACTATTCTGAAGAGAGGATTGCAGGTATCTTTTGACTTATGACGTCAAAGGAGATTCTTAGTCATCAGGTCATGGTTGTCTCACAAAGCTGCTTTTTCCAAAAGGCAACTGGACTTTCTTGGTTTCTTCCTTCGAAATCGCTTCACTTCTCATCCAAGAAGCTTCTTCAGTTCTGACTTCAGTTCTAATTGAAACTTCAAAGGAAGAAACCAAGAAAGTCCATTTGCCTTTCAGAAAAACACCTTTGGGGCTTAACTTATGATCACAGTTGAGTCATAAGTCTGGAATCAAGCAATTGTATGACCTTTTTTGCCATAGTTCTTAAGTGAATCACTGCAGTTGGTTAGTGAGTCATGTGGTCATTAAGCAAGTTTGGCTTCCCCATTGATTTTGCTTTTGGGAAACTAGCTGGGAAGATCACAAAAGGCCCTTTAGGTGACCCTAGGACATTGTAACCATCATAAATGCATGCTGGTTCCCAAACGCCCAAATTCTGATCATGTGACCATGGGATGCTGCAATGGTCATAAGTGTGAGAAATGATCATGTCACTTTTTTTCAGTGCTGCTGTAATTTCGAATGGTTCCTCAACAAATGGTTGTAAGTCGAGGTTCTAAGGAAAAGGGAAATTGTTGTCTTCCTAACAAAAATGTGGAACTTGTCTCCCAGATATGGCTTAGGACCAGAGCGTGGGAATTAGGCCAACTTTTAAAAAGAGAACATTTTTTTTAAAAAAAGGGAGACAAGGAGAGATCCAGGAAATTACAGGCCAATCATTTTGACATCAATTCCAGGAACATTAGGAGAAAAACAATACACTTACAAAAATAACTCCAACAGAGGAAGAGTCTTTTCTGATGGACGAGCACCATGAAGGCTGCAAAGACTGAGGCTGCCTTGCAGTCCATGGGCACCAGAATGGAGGCAACCCTCTTAGCGTTGCATGGGTTCCCTTTCAAAAGATCTCTGACAGAGTTTGCCTGGAGGAAAGTTAATTGCTCTTGTAGATGGGAGTTCTCAACTTACAACTGTTCGTATAGTGATCATTCAAAGTTGCAACGGCACTGAAAAATGTGACTTATGACCATTTTCCCCATTTACGACCATTGGGGCATTCCCTATGGTCACGTGATCAAAATTCAGAGACATGGCAACTGACCCATATTTATGATGGTTGCAATGTCCCAGGAATCCCTTTTGTGACCAATAAAGTCAATGGGGAAGCCAGATTCACTTAACAAACGTGTTACCAATGTAACAATTGCAGTGATTCACTTAACAACTGTGGCAAGAAAGGTCACTGACATTTCATTGAACCAATGTCCCACTTGACAACAGAAATTTGGGGCTCCATTGTGGTCATAAGCTGAGGATTACTTGCAAAAGAATCTGAATCTTCTGAAAGGTTCAGTGCTTCTTCATTTTTGTGGAAATTTTATTTATTTATTTAAAACATCGATATAGCATGACATGTAACACACATTATACAGATATAAAGGTAACTTTTTCATGTTTTATGTATATTATGACAATGTGTATGTTGCATTACATATAATAGCAATAGTGTTTGACTTACAGCCATTTGATTAACAGCCAGTGAAAGTTGCAACAGCGTGGGAAACTATGACTTATGACCAGTCCTCACGCGCAACTGTCACAGCATTCCCATGGTCACATGGTCAAAAATTTGGGCACTTGGTCCTGGCAGATGTGATAGAGGCAGTTGTAGCATCACCTGATGGCTATTTGTCACCTTCTCAGCCGGTTCCTGACCCGCAAAGTCAATAGGAAAAGCCAGGTTCACTTAACAAGGGCAGTGATCCTCTTAACCACCAGGGATCAGGGATGACTCACTTAGCAACCAACTTGCTTAGCAATCGAAATTTCTGCTCCCAATTGTGGTCTTAAGTCGAGTACTACCTGGGTTTGGGCATGTGTCTGGGTGTGTATGTGTGGTTGTGATAGAGAGTGATCGAACAAATAGACTGGAACTCCTTGCCTATTTGTGTTGGCCTTGTGTGCCCTGTTTAAGTGGGTCAGCATTCAAAACAAGGCTCAAGGACAAAACAGGCCCTTCCTTGTAGCTTGAAAGAGCCAAACAAACTAGAAAGGAAGATGGGGGCCTCTGAGCACACCGGCACACACAGAGAAACATGCACGTACTCCCCCCCACACACACATGCACGTACATACAGACCTGCATGTGTATTTGCACACACAGAGAGATACACACAGATACACACACTGCCCGATGTTCCGGGTTGCCCTCTTTTTGGCGCTAAGGGCTGCAAAGGAGGATTTCCAAGGTGACAACATCCCAGCACAACAGGAAAGCGAGACAAAGGCAGGAGACCTTATCTTGGCTGCCCAGCTTCCCAGGCTTGGCCTTTGCACCCGTGAAAGCATTCCAACAGAGAGGAAGGGAGCCAAGACTTTGCAAGTCGTTCCCCCCCCCCCACTTCCTAAGGGAGGCCTTGAGCAGGGTGTGCAGCAGAGGTGCAGGGAAGACAGAAGTTGCCTCTGAGCTTTCAACTGGCAGTGATACTTCCAATTTGGTTTTATGGGATGGTGCTTTATTTGCAACCCATTATTTGGACGGCCCCAAATGACACCGGGCTCTGCTCTAATCCAGATGTAACAGTGGCATTTTCAATTATTTCATTTGCACTTTTTTTTTTTTTTTTTTTTTGCAACCCAAACAATTTCAATCTGGATTAAAAAAAACAGACACATCTGGATTTTCAGGCATTCTTTCCCTTCACAGTCAAAGAAAATGTACCCTTGTGTTCCGCTGCTGTTTGCTACAAGGAGTCCTTTCGTGACGGGAAAACTAGAAAGTTAGTCTCCTCATAACAAATGGATCGCGCTCCTGAGGAACAAGCGAAGTACGAACAAAACGCCAATTTTCCTATGGAAAAGCTCTCCCTAAGTCTCCCCCTTTCACTTCCTTCATCCTTTTTTTTATTTACAACAGGTGGCAGCAGTAAGTCAAAGCGGCCTAAGCTCCAAGTAGGGAGACCAGCAATGAAATTTGAAAAGCATCCTAAAAGGAGGCCAGGGCAAAGCATATCTGAATTATCAAGAAAGCTATACAGGTATTTCACCAGGAACTAGCCACCTTCATAGGGGCTTTATCTTTCATTGTATCCATGGTCTATGATAAGCCACACCTTATTCCCCCCCCTTCTCCCTCTGTCTTATCAATCATCTACCTCTATTTATCTGTCACCTTATTCTCTCTCTGTTTTTATCTATCTATCATCTTATTTAGCTTTTTCATTTTCTTGCAAAATATCATCTCTCATTCTCTCATTCTCATCTCTATATTTCTATATTTCTTTCCATCTCATCTATCTATTTATCTATCTATATCTATGCTATCTTTATTGTCTTCTTCCCTTTCTCTCTTTTAATATTTCTGTTACCTATATCCATTACATTTTCAGGCTTCAATGGCTTTGTGAAAATTCAGTAGTTCTTCATGGAGAAAAGAAAAAAAAACTCTCTACAAATAACTTTCGCAGCACATCAATTACAGTTCTATCAGCTTTAAAATATTTAGACTAATAATCACATTTAATACAGGAAGGGACCTAGATAAAACTTAGCTGGGAATCTAGGACAGGACTGATAAACTAATCACACACAATTCCTGCCAGCACCTTCAATGCACTTTATTCATGTAACAAATAAACAAAAGCAAAATAATAAATACTGAAATTGAATTGAAGATGTTTCGTGCTTAGTTAAAATAGCAGTATTTTTCTTTTCTGGGAATAAAGATTTTTACCTAATAAGACAAAATATTTTTTTTTCCTTTTTGAAATGACATTTATCCCCTGGGGAATTTGGGAGAGGGGAATTTTGTTGGCGTTTTGCTTATTCACTCAAGTGTCAACTTTGATTAGGTAACAGGAAGATTCAGAAGTTAAGTGAGATTGGTCCTGGGAGATGGGAGACTTCTAAAACATCCCAGGATTATAGACCTAGATTGGGAAGTTGAAAAGAAATCTAAAAAAGGTCAATTGTCAACTATTTCCATCACGTAGCGAAGGAAACTGCACAGGTATATCCTAAGTGTCAGATGAACAGAGCTCAACTGAAAGGAGGTTTTACCCTTTGGATACACATCTGAACTTTAACTTTTACAGCACAGGCCCTAAGGCTAAGCAAGGGATAGAATAGACAGATAGGCTGGCATGGAGGTCCTCCTTGCCAAACTGAGTAGCTGTAAAACCTACCAAAAATGGAATTAGGGGTACCTATGGATGGTGGTTGCATATCTACAGCTCTGTTTCAATTCACCTGAAGGAAATTCATCTTTGTTTGGCCTGGATTGCCAAATGAAGGCCAATTAGACCAAATAATGATTTATTTATTTTTAATAGTCATAAAAACGCCCCTCACTGAGAACAGGACAGATTCAAGCCCAGCCTGAAAAGTTAGCTTTCTACCCTGGTTTGCACAAATATACTTTAGCAGATCTGCTACAAATCTAGCAGCTGTGTTTATGGACCATGAATTGTTGGATTGGTTTTCATTTGATTTTGTTCTTTGGAAACTTAGCCTATGGTACAAGTCCAGCTTTTAGGATTTCCACCGATTGTTCCAATCCATAAAATGGGTGTTTTCAGTAACCAAGTTGAAAGAAACAAGGGACATTCCTTTTCTTTCAAATGAATGCAACTAAGCAGCCCATTAAACCAGCTTCTAATTGTAGCCTGAAGGCTAACCTTGATTAGTCCCCTCCCAATTCCCCACCAGGACAACTAGGCCAAGATTCTCCTAATCTCTGCTTTGATCAGGTATTAGGAGAGGAAGCTCCACTTTCTCCTTTCATCCTCACATAAAAGAGTTTTCCGGCTCCATGGAAGGATTGCTAGCACAGGCACTTCTTCCAAAGCTCCCCGCCTCGGTCATGCATGAACACGCGCCTTTTAAAGCGCTTTTTTCCGCTTCTTTCACACAAATGGCAACCGCTCGATGTTTACACTGGTACTTGCAAAGCTTGCAGAATGGGACAAAACCAACTTGCCTAGCTGGCTGAAGGCTTTCCCTTTCAATAGCCTTAAGTTCTCAACAAAGGGCCACTAAGCCAAGGAAGGCTTAACAGCGAGAGACTCTCACGCCAGCACGGAAGGTGCAGAGACAGGGCATCAAAAGCCAGAAAAGGACAAAGAAAAAGAGGAAAAGCAGTGGGGTAAACCGAGAGTGGCTTGAGGCAGGAGGATAAAAAGTTTTCACTGTGAGTCAGAGCCGGGATGGTGCATCAAGTCATTGGACTCAGCAAAAATTGGTGTTTGACGATACGGCAGGGACATGAAAGAAAAAAAATATCCATGGGGGTTGAAACGAGGCGGAGGAGACAGGAGGAGGAGAATTTCCTCCTATTTTCCAGTTTAGATGGGCCTAAAACAGATGGCCTGGGGGCTGATTTCAACTTGGCTTGGAAAGTCAACTAAAGGACTTTGGCAAAGCACTCAATTGCTGAAGGGCTGGTGGAATTGCATTGTCTTTGGAGCAGCAATACCTCATGGTGGGCTGAACAAGGAAGCTTGAGAAACACAGGAAGCCCTCCTTCCATTGTGGTAGACAACACAAGGCAGCTTGACCTCATCCTGGTACTCTCCAGAGATTTGTGCCTTGATGTCCATAGATGGCCATGTGAGAAATTGTGGGGATTGGAAACCCAACATACCTGAGAAGGACTGTTGGAGAAAGGCCAGTGTTGCCTAAAGGATACCAAACACTTTATTCACTTTGATTACTTTGATTATTGCCTTGGAAGACCTGTGAGGTCTCTTCCAGCCCTGTGATTTTATGTTCTAAGATAGGATAGGCAGGAAAGAACTTGTTCCAGATTGACAGAGAATTGAGGCTAAGCCAGCCTCCCCCAGTCTGGCCTCTCTCCGGATGGGTTGATTTCAGCCTATATAGCTGTTCTTGAAAGGACACATTGCAGACACATAAAATGAGGCAAGGTTTCTTTCATCTAGTTCATCCGCCATTTTTGAGTCAGTGGTCATTGCTACAGACATGCTTGCTAGGATTAACAATCCACTTATATGTAGATGTACTACCTGAGATACTTGAAAATTTGGCCCAAGAGGATGACAACCCTTTATTTTACCATGGTTGCCTCTAGGGAAGGTCAAGCCAGAGATGCCATCACTTCCAAGAAGGTTCTGTAAGGTAGATCACAGAAAGGGCTTTTTAAAAAAAGGTGTTGGTTGGTCTCCCAATCAGCAGGTTTCTTCAGATCACTTGCAACTTTCCATCCTTGGTAGGGAATCCTTCTGATATCTTCAGGTCCCTTTGGTTGTGGGTATGTGAGCTATGTATAACAGAATGTTAGATTGGATATCTTCTCTTGGTCCTTTTCAAGAAACTGTATCATTTTGGTAGTCATTTCAGAGGTTCTCAGGTTTTTTTTCCCCACCATCTGAGGAAGGATTCTCCAAAAGACTTTCCAGTCCAAAATCCATATGATGGTTCTAGGCTTCCCCCAGAACAGAGATAAAGGCTGCTGTCTTTGGAGGCCAAATCCATAGTAGTTATGTCCTGTGACTGTTCTAGATACAGATGCTTTGAGGAGAAGAAAACATAGGTCCAACAGAAGGAAAGAAGTTCTTCCTTTTATCATAATGCAAGGCTGAAGGATCCAATCTCCTTATTTCTTGTGGTGCATATCTTCCATTCCAACCCGGCCCCAGACACCCACCACAAAGGATTCAATCTCGCACTCATTGGTCCCTCTGGCAATGCGGAAGTAGCCATGTTCACCCCATGCCTTTCCCCAGGAGTTGGCTGCAATCTGAAGACAGAGATAGAATAGGCTATGAAAGGGGTTTCCAATAGAAAAGCATTGATGTTTGCCTCATATAGCAGTTTTACATTTGTATTCTTTTTAAAATGCTTACAACAACCCTGGAGCACAAGTTAATAGGTAACCATCGGTCAATAGCAAGAGCCAGTTTCATAATCTGAATTAGTCTCTCCACACATCATTCTTAGTGAAGCATGCAAACCAGAATCTGCATTTCCTGCATCAGGTGAGGAGAGCACATCTTTCTCCTTCTGTCTTGGCCACTTTCTACAGAGGCACAACTGATAACATTTTAACAAACTGCATCACTGTTTGGTTTGGTGGCAGCAGTGCCTCAGATAGAAAGACCATACAGAGAGTGGTAAGGACAGCCGAGAAGATTCTGGGAAGCTCTCTTCCCGTTATTCAGGATGCTGCTTATAAGTGCTATGTGTTTAGAGCTCAAAGTATTATCAGAGATCCCCATACACCCACTTCATGGTCTGTTTCTGTTGCTCCCCTCTGAAACCTTGAAGGAGGTTTCAAAGTATTTCTAATAGGATTTCCAGATTCTGTAACAGCTTTGTTCCCTAGGCCATCCGTCTGGTAAATTAACAAGATTCGTTTTTCTCACCATGTACATGTATACACCCAAACTACACTATGTTGTTTCTCTGTGACATGTAATATATATGGGTACAGGCATACTTTTGTATTTATTTATTTTGTCATGTTTATGTAGTGTATATTACAGGTGGTGACTCTTTGAGAGCTGTATGCAATGAAATTTCCTTTTAATGTACATTCAAAGTGACAGTAAAGTTAGTCTACGTGTAGCGGGTAAGGAAGTAGGATAGAAAACAGCAGTCTGTGAGTTCTAGGCCCACCTTAGCTATGGAGTTCAGTTGGGTGGCTTTGGGCCACTTCCTCTCTCTCAGCTCACCTCACCTCACAGGGCTGTTGTTGCATGGAAAATCAGTGGAGAAAGATGTGTTGGATATGTTTGCCATCTTGAGTAATTTTTAAAAATAATAAAGGCAGGATGTAAATAAAATTAATTAATAAACTAGTGTAAGTTTGTAAGTTGTGATTGGGTTAAAACCCAATTTTATGACCTTTTTTGCAGAGGTCATTAAGCAAACCAATGGTTTGCTATGAGCTGGTTTTTGACAAAACTGTTGTAAAATGTGGTCACATGACTACGGGATACTACAAGCAGCCGTAAATGCAAGAGGGTTGCTGACCACCCAAAATGCGATCATATTTTTTGGGGAGGGGGCAGACCCAAATGTTGAAACTTCAAAAAGAAGTCATAAATGGCCATAGGGAGGTCCATAGTATCTTTGAACAGTTGCTAAGCGAACAGTCATAAGTTGAAGATAAGGATAAGTTCTGGTCACTGAAGGAATCCAGTTAGGATAATAGGCCAGATTTTTTTCAGAAGTGTAGTAATTTCTCGATGTGTGGCCCTCAACTCCCAGAATTATTTGCATTGCCTGTGCTGGCTGAGGATTCTGAGAGTTGAAGTCCATGTGGCTTAAATTTACTAAGATTTAGAAACACTGGTCTAGATGGAAACTTCTGGTTGACCTAGTTAAGTGAACTGAGCTGAAGCATGATATTGTGAATTTATTGACAGAAGGAATACATTTACTATCATCCTTGGTGGTGGCACTTACCCAATATTTCCGATTTGACCCATCCAGCTTCCGTTCTTCTCCCCATCTGTGATAAAACAAAACAAAGAGTTTGCTCAATGGGAAAAGAGGAAGTAGGCAATCTAATCTTCTCAAGATGGATATTAGGATTTTTGAAAACTATACATGAAAATATGGGAAAGAAACTGGAATGAACATAGAATCGAAAAATTAAAAAGAAATGCAGACTCAATGGACAATATTGTCAATGTGCCACCATCACAGCTTCAAATTATAGCAGCTACATGGATTTTCTTCATGACAATCTGGTCTTTCGGATCTTCCAACATTGTACACATCACCCCATAATAAAGTTCCATCCCTCTTGATGCCAATCATCATTTTTCTCCTCTTTTCTTCTACCTTTCCCAGAATGACTGACTTCTCCAGAGAGCTAGGACTTTTCACATGATGTGTTCAAACAAGGAAAATTTGAGCCTGGAGACTTGAGCCGCAAGTGGGAATTCTGGAATAATTTATGATCATAGGCCCAACTATTTTACTGTATCCCCTTAAAATGTAATCATTTTCAGCAAGTTCAACCACGTGTAAATTCTACTGATAAACACAGGTAGTCTTTAGCTTAAGATGGGTGGTTAGGAAGTAGGAAAAATAAATACATAAGTAGAATGATTGGTCACTTTAGCAACCATTCAAAGTTCTGACAGATCTACTGGGCGGGAGGGGGGGGTATTTACGATCCAAATTTGAAGTTGCAATAGTCACACATACACACACATACACACACATACACACACACACATCCCAGTCATGTGATTGCACTTCAGGTGCCTAATAACTGGACTGCATTTATGGCCATTTGCAGCATCTCATGGTCCTGGCATCACATTTTACAACTGTTTGGCTAAAAATCAACATTTACTTCCAGTTTTTGGCCAAACTCTGCCCATAGCGGACCCTCGCCTTTCACTTAATGAGTGCAGCCATTTGCTTAAATAATCACAATGATTCACTTCATGATCAAAGGTTATAAAATTGGGTAGGTCACATGACTCACTGCTTTACAACTGCCACGAGGTACAGTTGTGATGGGCAGGCTCCATTACAGTTGTAACTCAAGGACTACCTGCAGACACCCTAAATAAACATGATTCCCACAGGTAGACTCCTTCTCCACAATTCCCCTTGACTTCCTGCTGTGCAAGTGATCTTCTGAAAACCACAGTCGGTCAGGAAGCTTTGGGGAGAATGCACAATGCAGACACACACAGCTTATTTCCTCTCTTCAGAAATGAAGAGAAGCTGAAGCGAAGGCTTGGCGCTCAATCAAGGGATTTCCCATTTCATTTCTGGCTGATAAGCTCAAAGAAAGAGCCTGATTTTTCTTCAGCAATCAGCATGAGACAATAAGATTAAATGGAAAATACAGCACGGACTTTCTGGCTGGGGGCCACAGCTCACCCTGTGCTTCAGTTTTTCCTTCATTCCAACAGGAAGAAGAGGTGCATACCAGCATTTTTGATATTCTTCCTGAAATGAGTAACCAGGACAATCCTATGTTTACTGCAGCTCAGAAATCAGGATAAAATGAAGCACACAGGCTGCCTGAAGCTAAGGTTTCCTCAGAGCACTGCACTTCAAATACGACTGGGGAATTCTAGAAGTCCACCATCTTCAAGTGGCCAAGTTTGTGAAACACTGCTCTAAACTCACCCAAGTAGCATGGTGGTACAAGGGGCTCAGTTCTCCAGAATAGAACATAGAATCATAGAGCTGAAAGCAAAGGTGGGATTCAAAAAAATTTTTTTACTAGTGGTTCTGTGGGCGTGGCTTGGTCGGTGTGACTGCAAAATCTCCAGTCAGAAGTGAGATTTGCCGGTTCTCCAAACTACTCAAAATTTCTGTTACCGGTTCTCCAGAACTGGTCAGAACCTGCTGAATACCAGCTCTGGCTGGAAGGGACCTCAGAGGTCTTCTATTCTAACCCCCCTGTTCAGTCAATCCTGACCATCCTGGCCAAATGGTTCTCCAGTATATTTTTGAAAACTCCAGTGATGGAGCACCCACAATTCTGGGAGGTAAGCTGTTCCACTCATGAGTTATTCTCCCAGTCAGGAAATTTTATCTTACTTCAAAGTTATATCTCTCATTAACAAGCCTCCATCCATGACTTTTGTGCAAATGCTGAGTGTTTTCCCGGATGGCATTTGTGATCACCAATGTGAAGACAATGCAGCTCTGTTTGTGAAATTCAGGGAATTGAAGTCCACACATCTTAAAGTTGCCAGGTCTGGGGGCAAAAATCCTCTGTCTTACCGCTTTGCAGCTTTCCTGATCTGCTGCAATCCAGTTCATATTCTCCCTCAATTCTTGTCCAATGGTTCAGAAGCTGAGATGCAAAGATTGCCTTTAAAAGGCAAGTGTAGTTTGTGTGTGTGTGTTTGTGTGTGAGGAGAAGGCATCACATTGACTTGTGACTTGTGAGGAATCCAGCTGCCAAGACCATACTCTTGGCAGAAATCCAGAAGGTTTAATCATCTGCATTTCACAGCACAAAAGATTCAAAAAATTTTCCACGACGCAGATAAAAACAGGCCAACTCTTTCATCCATGCCCAGCACCAAAACAGAACTAATACCAGTTTTGGACCATCCTGCCCACTTCATTTTCATGACCAAGTTTGATCTAGTTCTAGACAGAGACATTCTCATTTGTGTGGTTTCCCTCCCCCCCCCCATGCTCTTCAAAGAGCAATTTCTATCATTTAATAATATTTCTTCAGAAAATGACCAGCCAAATTTAAAAGAACAAAACAAATAAAATCAGAGTGAAGCAAACAAATATAATAAATCAGCTAGCAAAGACCAATTATATCCTGCTTTCATTGAGGTAATAGAACATTGAGCCTCTGCACATGTAATCAATGGTTTTAGATGTCAAAGGAGAAAGTTCATCTAAAATTGATCTGGCCACCCAGGTTATTTATCTATTACAGGTACATGTCTCTGTAAAAGGTACAATGTTGTAATGTTGTAATATGTGTGACACGGTTTCAGCCTCCTTGTCATCACATGGGCTAATACGGGCAATTACAGCGATTGTACTACACCTGTCTTGATGAAGTGCAGAGGGAAGAATGTTAAATCTAACTTTAAAGAATGTGATTCTCAGCTTAAGGAACTTCAGATTTAGCAAGTGATTTTCTGCTCCCCAAGTTCCTCAATATAACCACGTTGATCGTATTGAGGGAGCCTATTAACTTCAATCTGAAATTCCACATCCCTTCTTTAAATAATTAATGGCTTGGCTTGATTATAACCTAATCATTTTAAGAATGGTGGAGAAAGCCCACATGAAGCCAGCTTATGCTCTACCACCTGTTTCCAGGATGAAATACAATTATGTTAGAACTAGAAGGGGTCAAATCAACTGGCAAAAATTGCATTTTCAACCCTTGCAGAAGAAACCTGCAAGCTTGGTGATAGCACTTGTTTCTTACAGGGACCAGCCAAATGCCTCTGGGGCCCTTACACATATTTTCTGGTGATTGATGCTCTGCAAATATGATTTGGAGACTTCTGTCCCTGAACCAGAGGTAACTTTGGGTCTTCAAGAATGGTAGACTTTGACAATGCTGTCCTTCATGAACTGGACCTGGATGTCTTCTCTCTTAGCTTCTTCCTACAAGCTGGAAGAGCTGGCATGTTCTGAGTGTTATCAATTATATAGTATCACCTGGTGGTATTCAAGAAGTGAGCCTTCTCTGCTGTAAGGGCCTCCCCCTTGGAATGATATCTATCTTGCTCTTATTCAGATGAGCCCTTAAAACCTACCTCTTTCCTCAAGCTTACACTAAGCCAGTTTGGTGTAGTGGTAAAGACGATAGTCCACAAACCAGAAGACGGTGAGTTCTAGTCTCATCTTAAATATGAAAGTTGGCTGGGTGACTATACCCAATCACCAAGAAAGGTGGACTTTGGACCATTCACCAGAATGATGGTGAGTTCTAGCCCCACTTTAGGTACAAATATTTGCTGGAACACTTCAGGCTAATCACCAGGAGATGGTGAGTTCTAGTTCCTCCTTAGTCAAGAAAGCCAGCTGAATTCTTTTGGCCAATCTCTCTCTCTGAGTCCCACTTTTCCTACTTCACAGTGGGAAAAATAGGAGGAAGAAAGAATATTAGATATATTTGCTGCATATATTTTTTTTAAAAAAGGATAAATAAATAGAGTAGATGGCAGATTTTTCCATGGCTGATTGTAATAATTTTGCATTATTTTTGTATTTTCTGTATTCTATGGTTCATATTGTACAATATGTATTCATATTGTATGCTACCCAGACTCAGGGTGGACTTGGGCAATCTATGAATTTAATAAATACAAAGTTAACTAACAAGCTAATTAACTAACTGGTCTTTTTTTTTAAAACCATCCAAGCGAATAGTAATCATTATTCCATCTTGGGGTGACAACTTTTACAGATAAAATAGTGCAATGGTATTGCGAGAAAAGAACATAAATCTGAAGGATAAAAAAATGAACATTTGACCAGCAGTGTAAAAGCTGTCCAAAAAAACTGTTTTAAAAAATCAGTTTGAAATCACCTGTTATCAATCCGCTATCCGTAAATGGCAGGTGCCAATGGCTGCAGGACTCTGCCTGGCATTTGTATGGCCGACAGGAGCTATCTAAAATGAACAGGTTGAGATAAATTCACCATTGTGACTAGGAACAGAGGGGAGGGAGGGAGAAATAAGTGGCTTTTTTTTCAGCTGTCGTACAGAAGAGGCAATAGAGGAACATACCTCGCAGGTTATTCCTCGCAGGTTAATGGTCTGCTGTGTGAGAGGAAGTCATTCATTTTGCCTGTCTGAAATCTTTTGCTCAGCATTACTATGTTTTTACTCCATGTCGTACATGACTTGATCCACTTCAATCTTCAGTTGACGTTTTTCTAGGTGGAAGGATCCCAAACTTTCTAGCCTTGTCTTTACTGAAAATGCTCCAGTTGCCCTTTTTGAACCTGTTATTGTCCCTTTAGTCCTTTTTCAACCAGAATGGTACAGGGTATCCAAATGTAAACATACAGCAGATTTGTAGAAGGCAGTGGTGCCCTCAGAGGATGAGTATAAAAGTAAAAATTGTGATTGTGATGGTGTGGTTGAAAATATGCCTGTTTTTTTTATAGCTGCAATAGCACTTAGACTTATATACTGCTTCATAACAATTTGCAGCCATCTCTAAGCAATTTATAGAGTCAGCATATTGCTCCCCACAATCTGGGTCCTCATTTTATTGACCTCAGAAAGATGGGTCCTCATTTTATTGACCTCAGAAAGATGGAAAGCTGAGTCAATCTTGAGTTGGTCAGAATCAAACTCCTGACAATGAGCAGAGTCAGCCATCAATACTGCATTCTCACCACTGCACCTTCATGACTCTTTGTAGATGAGACTAAGTGTGTATGAGAGAGCATTCTTGTTAGCCCTATCACTTTGCAAAATTTCTGCCTGCTTTTGGAGTTGCATTACCTTTTGTTTCCTCAATGAAAATGGGGTAGTATAAAGTAATAGATCACCTAGGAGTGACATCTGGAAATTTAACAAATACTAAGTAATATACTATTATAGTATATTAAAAATACCAATAGAGTTCAGAGTTCTGGCTGGTTCTGAAAGACTGGATTGGGGTAAACAGAGAGCAAAATAATGGATTTCTAACACATTTCCAGGGCCAATAAATAATGGGTAGGATGATGAATTTGAGCAAAATTCTGGAAGCCAAATGTAAATAAAGCTATAAACCTGCAGAGAAGGCCCATAATTTCATATATGCAGGTAGTACTCAACTTACAATAGTAATAGAGCCTGCCCATATGGCTGACCTGATTGTATGACTTTTTCTGGTTGTCATTAAGCAAACACCATCATTGTTAATGCTCTGGTCATTAAGCAAACCCATTGTCGCTATGAGGCATTTGCGCTGAAAACTGAAAATAAATGCTGTTTTTTAGCAAAAACATCATAAATCAAGTCGAGGACTAACTGTAGTTTTGAGTTTTCCTGACACTGTTGTCTACTGCTGGAACTACAGTGCCAAAACAAACACAACTTTGACATTTCTCATTAGGCAAAGTATTCACTCGCAAAGGGACAACTTGGATTTGGGTTTCTCGTTGACTGCTAGTGATCTCACTCACCCAGTAATTTTGACAGAATGGGTACCATGTCGTCGGTACGGTTCTGGCTTCCCAGCTGCTATAGGAGTATGCTGATAAACCCCACTTCGATACGCAAAGAAGTCTTCATGCACTTCCATGATGGCTGCAGTGGAATGGAAAGGAAATTATGCGTCTAGGCTCGAAAAGAATCTGACATGAACACTTTATTCTTCATAACTCAAATACCAATATTTCTGGTTTCACCCACAATGGAAAGGTTAAGTCTAGAGCTGAGCAAAAATCTAGAGCTTATCGAATTCTCCAACCAGTTTCTATATTTTTGGTACCAAAGAGGGCTATGCATAGGCCCACGACATGTGGAACTTTGTTGCTTACGTAGAAGGTGGAGCCAGGAAAGACCTTGTTATGGTCAAGAAACTTGGCCTGTTATGGTCAAGAAACTTGGCCTGTTATGGTCAAGAAACTTGTTATGGTCAAGAAACTTGGTGGCAGTTGTGCTCTCCTGCCGTCCCCATCAAGCTACCCAAGCTTAATGACCCTTGACTAGACATAACATTTTGCACCCTTTATTCATGCAATTGTGGAAAGCTAAAGAGCAGAGTTCAAGATGAACTCTGCTCTCAAGATGAACCACCAACAAGCTTCTAAAGATCAGCACCTTAGGGGGTATCTTCTATCCCAATTTCCAAGATGGCTGATTTCCCCCAATTCAAATCATTAGAACCCAACCTCAGAAAGTTAAGGAAGCCCACTTAACGAAGGAGGGAGGCAGGAGGGTCACAGGAGGGGGGGAGGTAGGAGGGTCACAGGAGCACTGTGGACTGTTTCAACCAAAAAGCATTAAAATAGCATGCAAGGAACAGTTTTGGGCATCCAGCAGGTTTGAAAGTTTGTTTCCTCAGTTTGCTTCTGAGCTGCCATAATGCCTGTGTATTTAACCCTGAGAGTTTTTGGAAACAAGTCTGAGCTGTTTCCTGATTCATTATTGGCCTGGATTACTAAGACTACAAATTAGTGTCCAGAGGGAGTGTTGCTGATTTTCCTTTTCCTGGTGACCTCCTGGGCAAGTCCACACAGGTTTTTACATTATGGAAAACTTTTCTTATTACTTTCTTCCTGGAGTTTTTGTTCTTTTGGCTACCCTGGTATTTCCTTGGTAGATAGCCCTGGTATTTTCCATTTCCCACTGAAATGATAACTAGTTAAATCCTGGTTAATTCTGAGCCCAACCAAGCTTTGCTAGGCACCACCACTTTCTTGCCCAGACTGCTTAAAACTGGTGTGGAAGAAGCTTTGCAGGTCAAAGGCAAACACACAGCTCACTTCAGACTGACTGAATTTACCCTTTTTCTAGATTGGTGGAAGGCGGCAGATCATTTAATACTTGGAAAGGCTATGTTCACACAAGTTGCTAAACTGGATCAAGATAACCAAGTTGAAAGCTGTCCACACTTAAATGAAATTGCTAGATTAAATAATCTGGTTAAATGTGGACAAAGCAACACCCTCAGTTCCTGCCAGTTTTTGTAATAATTGTGCTGTGAAAACTATAGTGGGAACTTTGCTCTCCTTATGGCTTCCAGCAAAGTCATGTTTGACTTTTTGGCCAAAATAGTTTATTCCTTCATTTCAGAAAGAACATTTACATTCCTACAACCAGCAAGGTGAAAGGTTTGTCATTGAATGAATTATGAGAAGCAATCTTGTATTTTAACTTGCTATATGAACCAGAGCCTTATGTTAAGTAGCCATGTGATTCATTTTCTTTGGTCCCTGCATATTCTGTGAACACAGCTATTGTTCACAGTCCAACAACACTGCCTTTGTTCACCCAGGTTCAGACTTCAGCATGCTGTGGGAATCCAATGGTAGTCAATTTTCTGTAGCTAAGAATGGCTCCTTTTTTAAAAAAACAGATTTCCTTTGACTCCTTCCTTTATTTTATATTATGTTCTCTTTTTGGTTTTCTGTTGTCGACTAATTCAAGGATATTTCCTTTTTCCTTCAGGAGAACAGAAAAGTGGTTTTTTTGCTTCCTAAGCAGCTTAAGATTTGAGTGATCATTGTGTAAACAGCTAGTTGCAAACTTCTCCGTTAAAAGTGAGCATAACTTCACCAAATCATAAGCAGGCTGTTACAAAGAAAATTAGAACATCTGTATGGGAATAAATAGGTTAAATATAAAAAATATATTGCTGGAATTAGTTTTCTTAGATTCTTTCCATGCCTAATTCTCACAGAGTTCTCTTTAGCAAGATTTATTGAGATGAAGTCAATAGGCTACAAGAATTCCAGCAACTGGACTATTTCCAATTTAAACCATTACATCCCTGTGAACATTAGGGCAGAGACCTTCTGATTCTCTTTCTGGCAACCTTACTACAATCTCATGAGTGAGATAGTCTGCTCACTGCCACTGAAGGAGCTTGCAACTGGTTACTTACATTGCAATCACTTGATTCTTAGTAGTCTTGAAATAAATCATTTCAACAAAAAACAGACATTGGATACTATTAAAGGAGGCAACTCAGCCACTGCTTTCCAATACAAATCATTTATCCTTTGTGTGATTTTCCACCCTTATGTATATTTCAGAGAGCCCACCTCACCTTGCACAGGTCCATTTTCCATTAACTCCTTCATGATCTCCTTCTCCTATGAACAAATGACCAATGTTAGATCAATAGAAAATCAAAAGCAATTATTCATTTCTCATGGCTTCTCCCTAGATGAGGAGCTTATGTTTTGATCAACCTTGGTGCTTCCCAATATTCATCATCAATCACCAACCTTTATGGTTAGACTCAGAGAACTGATGTGTTCTGTTACACTGCACATTTAGGGACCGCCTGATTAAACTAAAAATCTATATATAATCATGCTGATATTACTTAATAATGGAGACTACCAAGGACTCCCTTAACATTCTTCACTTTTCTCCCAAGAATTTCAACACACATTTTCAGATTTGCAAAAAGTTAGCTCATGGGCAGGTTCAATTTCAGAGTTCCTTGCTTTGTTGGGCTTAAAGTAGCCCATTATCCTACCAAAATAGAGCCTGGTGCATCCAGTTTTGACAGGCTGTACCAAAATGGGCAACCATATTCTCCCAGTCTTAGTAAATTAAGCCAGACTACAGGTAATCCTCCATATGGCCATAAGAACAGTGGTGGGTGCAGTGGTTAGAATGTAGTGCTGCAGGGTATTTCTGCTGACTGCCAGCTGCCAGCAGCTCACAGTTCAATTCTGACCAGCTCAAGGTTGACTCAGCCTTCCATCCTTCTGAGGTCGCTAAAATGAAGACCTAGATTGTTGGGGGCAATAGGCTGACTTTATAAACTGCTTAGAGAGGGCTGCAAAACACTGTGGAGTCTGACTGCTATTGCTAAATGCAATAGTGACCTATCCAATTTAAATAGTGACCTATCCAATTTTAACCTACCCATGTGACCTATCCAATTTTAATATCTTTTTTGAAGCAGTTGTTAAGCAAACAAACACCATGTCTGTAAAGCAACTATTGCAATTGTTAAGCAACTATTTTGGTTGTTAAGTGAACCAATTATTCACAATGGGCCAGTTTTGCTAAAACCCAGAAATAAATGCTGTTGTTTTGGCAAAGTTTTAATTAGAGATGTTGTTTTATTGTCCTGTTAATTTTTTCCTTCCCCAATATAAATTGTTGTTGTAAACTAGTTCACTTTTTTATTATACCCTTTTTATTGTAAAGATTGGTCAAACACTGTAATAAAGAAATTTGATTTGCTGACCATTGCTCTACTTAAATGGAATAGCAATGTCTGCTCTCATTTTCATTTCCCCATAGACCTTGACCCTCCTCACAAATTTTACCAGCATGGTAATAAGAAGAAAAGGCAGGACTTACATTTGAGGAGAGACGATATGCAGGTGTGGATTGGTAAATCTCATTGGAGTCAGTTTGTGAGCTGGGGCAGCGTGCTGTGGCTTGTCTCTTTCCCCTGCCAGTGGATCGGGTGTGCATCATACAAGGTGGACTGGTAAGGGAGCTTTCCTTTTCTTCGCTGGTGAAGGGGTAGCATTCATCGGTTACCACCCTAGAAAACCCAAGGGAGAAAAGAGAATGGTTTGGAGGTGTCTTGGAACTCAGGACTCATGCCCAGGCTCACTTCCCAAGATCAAACTCTTCTCAAGCTAGCTTAACAGTGCTTGAAGATGGTGGTGATAAATAGCAACTTAGAGAAATGTGATCCAGACTGTTGTCTAACACAAAGCCATTGAAACATATAATCATATGATGTCCACCCTCTACCCTATGTTCTCCAAACACCTTTCTCCTGAACTTCTGCAGGAAACCAAGGATTGTCATTCGAATACAGAATAACAGAGTTGAAACAAACATTGCAGGTCTTCTAGTCCAATCCCCTGCCCAAGGAGACCTTACACCACTCTGGACAAATGACTGTCCAATCTTTTCTTGAAGACCTCCAGCATCCAAAACTCTGGGAGTTAAGCTTTCCATTCAAGGGTGAAATTCAACCATCTTGCACCACGTCGGGAGAGATGGTAGGAACAATTTGAATCAGTTGCCCCCCCCACACACAAACCCTCCTTCCTTTTAGAGACTGAGTCCCACCAAGTGATGCCCACAGAGGTGGTAGGGAAAATTTTTGAATTTCATCCGTTTCCATTGATTGATTGTTGTCACTGTCAGAAAAGTTCTCCTTAGTTCCAGTCATAGGCTAGTCAAATATCATAATAGGTTGTACTCTTGGAAATGGATGTCTCTTTCATTATTCCCATATTGTCCCAAGCTCATTTGCAAAAAAAGACCATCAGCCACCCACCCCCTCCTGCGCAGGAACCACCAGGCTCCATCCACGCGGCCTCCACTGCAGCCTTGTTGGTGGCGAGTGTTGCAAGACAGCAGATTCTGGGGGGACAAGGCAGGTGTCATGTGTCCCATGGAATGGATCGAGATCCGGTCAGAGGCCACCGCTGGAGAGAAAAAAGAAACCTGTGGTTAGAAACCTGTTACGTTTCTTGCATCCAACTTTCCAGTTACAGATCCAGAATTGAAGAACAGGAAAAGGGAAACTGAGGGCCAGTGAAGAGAGGGACAAGTACAATCCCATAAGCATGAGAAAATGGAATCAGATTGTGCTTGAGAAGGCTGATGCAAAATATATCCATGTGTATCAATGGAGAAAAATCTTACCCTACTTACCCTGGACAGTCATTTATCCAAATGGTATAAGGACTGCTATCTTGGGCAGGGGTTGGGCTAGAAGTCCTCTAAGATCCCTTCTAGTCCTAGGATTCTAGGATTCTATGCTCTGACTGTCACATATGCATCCAGGGGTTTCTACCTGCTGTGGAAAAGGCCCATGATCCTGCACAGTTGCCTTGATCAAGAGGCTCATGGATCATCCCAGACCACTTATCGGCAGCATTGAAATGGGAAGGGAGTACTTCATTGGTGGCCATGTTGATCTGCAGAAAACAGAGGAAAACATTCAATAAACAGAACAATTTTCCCAGGAGTCATAGGAAAAGTGGGATTGGGGGAGCAGGGCTATGAACATTCTGAGATCCCAACCAGATCCCCTGAAGCAGGAACTGCTATTCCATAAACCTTTTCACAAAATGGTTGTTGTCCTTTATGCAACTTGGAATGGAAACACTCAACCTTTGTCAATAACAGCAAGAAGAGCAGTGGTACAAAGAAGGTAAAAAGTTTAAGATGAGCAGCCACAACAGTATGATTGGAGCTCCACTTTTTTTAGATATGTTGTGAGAGACACATAAAAAAAGAGGTTAAACTTACATTGCAATGTCAAATGTACCATTTTTCTATTTTGAACCCTACCCCGCAGAGTATCTACTCCAATGTTTATCAACATGGCAACTATAAGCTGTGTAAGACTTCAGCTCCCAGAATTCCATTATGTTGACTTCTGGCATTTGACACAGATCAAGAGAAAATGATATTGTTAGTTGAATAAATTGGTATTTCTAGGCAATTTTAAGCTGTGTGGACGAATCAACTCCCAGAATTCCTTAACCGGTTGAAGTCACCCAGCTTAAAATTACCAAGGTTGAGAAATACCAATCTATTCAACCAACAGTATCATTTTCTCCTATCCATTTCTCAAAGCAACAATGATTTTCAGAATAGATTTAGGATTTAGCAGGAACTTGAGCAAATTTTGCAATCTTTTTATTGGTGAAAATACAGGCTGCAAGAGGACAAGCAGCTGAGCCCACACACATTTCCATACCCCTAGGCAGCAGCAGGGGTAGTTGCAGATCTCCAAGGCTGTAACTTACAAAACAGCTCAATGTTCAAAGCATTTTTCTCTTTCATGGGACAGATTCCAAAACATGATATTTTTATTCTAGACCTTCTTGCCACTCCTGTTATTGATTTAAGAGATTACAACCAGCATTCCAAGTATTGTAGAGATGCCAAAGCTGAGGGGTGTGTATGCGTGTGTGTTCCCTTCAATTTGTATGGTGCAACAGTCTGGCCATTCTACAGTGTCAAATGCCAGAAATCAACATAATGGAACAACACACTTTCTCGTCCTTGGATATCACTGCTACAGACGTAGTGTGAAATATTTACTATATTCTGCTTAAATTCAACTTTTCCTGCAAGGATTTTAAAACACTGAGGAGCTATCTTGGTAAAGCACAGCAAACTGAACCTGGATTTACTGAATGGACCCAGTTCCTTCAATTCCCACAATGACCACAGCTATTCAGGTAATTCCAAGACCGGTCCTAATATTTCCACACAATTCACTTACCAAGATTATTTAGCTAACCCAGTTTCTGGACTAACATACTACACTGAATTTTTACATAGCCAATATCAAAGCAAAGCTATACTGCACTTATAGGCCTCGTAAACCATATCAACCGATCTAAAAGATACAACATGTAGACTAAGTTTGCGGCTTGGTTCTCATAACACAGAGGATCTAATTATGAATTCACCCATTTGCTGGATTTGTGTAATACCCTAAACCACAAACTAATCAAACAAACACCCATCTACTCTCTCTTCCAAAAACTTTAAAGTTTAAAAGAACCAATCTTAATGGGTTGTGTGAATGAAACTACTAGCTCTTCAAAAAGTATGCTGTGTAAACACATCATCCCAGACTACTTGAAGGTTACAGCTGTAGGGACAAAAGTAGAGGATGAAAACTATGCACCCCTGGTGAAGTTCCTGCCAGAAAAGCAGAATAAATCTAGCAAATAAATGAGAAAACCACTTACATGAAGCTCATTCATATTCATGACAGATGTGGGAGGCTTGATGGTGCCAAGACGGTACCGAATGCCCTCTTCCAGTGTCATCCCCCAGAACTGGCTGTAGTTGGAAGCTCTCCAGCTGAAGAAAAATAGAAGACAATTTGCTAAAAAGACAATGCCTAGCTTTGCCAAGGAAGAATGAGCCATGGTAACATTTTACTCAGAATGAGCCATGGTAACATTTCTGTCTCAGGTTGTAACATCTGGATCTGTTGTAGGATGAATTTAGTTTCCTCTTTCCTGGTTGCTAATTAGCTCAGAATGAAAAGCAAAAGTCCGACTCTCTTCCTGGAGCCTGAACTAGTGAATGGGTTGAGCATCTAAGGCAGGGGTCCCCAACCTCTGGACCGCGGCTCACTAGTGAGTGTGAGGTATTTGCAACTGGGTCGCAGAAATGGTGGCAGAGAACACACACACATGCACATGCATCCTCACTTGCATGAGCAGTGGGCAAGCACATGAAAGCATGCACACTCCATTTGCATGAGTGGCAGGTGCAGGTATGTAGTGCTCATGCAAACGGAGCTGCCCGTTGTGCATGTCTGCTCACATAGAACCATCCCCTCCCCAACCCCCACCCTCACCAGTCCACAAAGCCGGAAAGGTGGGGGAAATTGGATCCAAGGCAGCTGGTTTATTCCAACTGGTTCAGAAAACATGAGCCTTAACTCCCAGCGGTGGTTTTATAGATGCCCACAGTTTTTATTTTGAATTGATCTACTAAAGCATCTGAATGAGACCCAACTTTTTCAATTCAGCCCATGCTCCATCAATTCAAAGAATTTTTGTTCTCACCCATAATTTCCTCTGTTGATTGCATCGATCATGTCCCCATTGATAAGACAGACACGGTTTTCACACTCCCATTTGCCATGCCCATTGCAAGTACTGTGGAGAACAGGCACAGAAAGGATCATTAAGGACTCAAAAGGAGACTGATTTAATCACAAATCCAAATCTGAGACCTGCAATGTTAGGTAATCCTCAATTTATGACCAAAATTGAGACCAGAACTTCAATTGCTAAGCAAGGCAGCTGTTAAATCAGTCATATTCATTTTATAATCTTTTCTGATACATTTATAAGTAAATCACTGCTGTTATTAAATAAATAATCTGTTGTTAAGCAAATCTGACTTTTCCCCATTGGCTTTGCTTGTCAGAAGCAGCTGGGAAGCTTGCAAATGATGATCACATGATGCTGCAACCATCATAAATACATGCCAGTTGCCAAGAATTTTGATCACACAACTGGGTGGAATGCTACCATGGGTGTAAGTGCAAGGACCAGTCGTAAGTCACTTTTTCAGTGCCATTGTAATTTCAGTCGCTAAATGAATGGTTGTAAATCGAGGGTTATCTGTATATCTAGATGACATGATTTTGACTTGTTGGTTTGGGAATGTCAAATAAGGCAATGCCTGGTGTTTCAAAAGAGAACAGAGCAGATAGGAGAACAGAGCAGCACAAGATGGGGAAAATCTCAAAGAGTGGTGAAAGGAAGGGAAAGCAAAGAAGGCAAGGCAAGGCAAGGCAAGGCAAGGCAAGGCAAGGCAAGGCAAGG
>BLBF01000046.1:6536435-6556856 GCA_015471245.1 Laticauda colubrina
AAGGCAAGGCAAGGCAAGGCAAGGAAAGGAAAGGAAAGGAAAGGAAAGGAAAGGAAAGGAAAGGAAAGGAAAGGAAAGGAAAGGAAGGAAAGAAGGGAAAGCAAAGAAGGCAAGGCAAGGCAAGGCAAGGCAAGGCAAGGCAAGGCAAGGAAAGGAAAGGAAAGGAAAGGAAAGGAAAGGAAAGGAAAGGAAAGGAAAGGAAAGGAAAGGAAAGGAAAGGAAAGGAAAGGAAGGAAAGAAGGCAAGGCAAGGCAAGGCAACGCAAGGCAGCGAAACGAAATGAAATGAAACGAAAGGAAAGAAGAAGGGGGAAGGGGAAAAGGAACGGGAAAGGGAAAGGGAAAAGAAAGGTGGGCAGTGAGGCAGGACTGATCAAGAGACAGCAAAGAGAACAGATTTTCACCTGACTTTTTCCATTGGTTGCTTTCACACTCTCAATCTGATTATAGGATTAACTCATTCTCTGGCTTTGCACATACTATATTGAGAAGGAAGATGATTGGGGTAAAAACATCTTTACTGTAATTAGACTGAACTGTTGAAGATGAAAACCAAACAAACAAATCTCGCATACTGTGCCCAGCAGCTTCATGGGTTAGCACCAACCTTCTTAAAGGGGTTGAGTGAAACATCAACCACAAAAAAAGGTGGAAAAGAAGCAGCTTTTAGACTACTTAAGCAAGTAATCTTAAGACAAGTGGACCTCAATTCCCAGAATTCCCCAGCCAGCATGCTGAGAAACATTGATTTAAACCTATAATACAAAAGTAACAGCTCAGGGACCAAGTGTGATCTGGCACGTATCCAGAATTCCTCAACATTCCTTGACTTCGGAGATTCCTGCACTGTTTAATGAGGTTATATTATTTAGAGATCAAATAATCTCCTGCCATTTGTTTCCAGGAAACGGAACCCAAAAGCATGAAGGAAGTGTGGGAAGTGTGAGGAGGGCTCAGCAAGAATAAGTTATTTGTGACTTTTGCTAGAGGACATGAACTTTTAAAAATAAATGGATATTTTTTAAATAGGCCTTTCCACTTGGATCTCAGCTCCACCACCTTTTCAAGGGCAGACCTTGACTTGCTGCATAAGAGATAAAGTCCTAATTATGTAATTGCCCTAAAAAACTCATGTGAGTGTTTGTTTCTTGAGTGACTCTGTCCGAGTGCTCAATTGGCAAGCATACTGCAGAAAAGCTACTGGGTCTAGAACGGGAGTGCAAAGGTTTGACAACAGGAGAAGTAAGCAGTGTGAAACAGGAAGACTGCATTTTGCTTGCAGCGGCTGCTATTGCTTTTCAGGCCAATGTTCTGGGTCAGACATGCACAAGGACACACACACAAGCTGCAACATTCCTCTTTACTCCTGTGCATTTGATGTAAGTTTCTAAAAAAGGGGGAAAAATGACATCAGTCCTTTCCTGCTCATCAATAATCTCTTGAGAGAAGTGGAGACGGGGCACCCCTCCTTCCCACTCCTCCTTTATGTGCTGCCCATTCAAAGTCTCCTTCAAGTCAAGTACAATTCCTGGTGACATCATGAATGGAGTGAGGTGGTTTTCTTGGCAGCCAACCAGAATAGGTTGGCCATGGCTTTCTCTCAAGAAGAGTTTTGACTCCCAGCTTGCAGCCTTAACAATCCTTGAAAAGCTTCCATTCACCTTCTTCCTGGGTCTTTCAACCCTCTTGAATTTTAGAGATCAGCCAAACACAACTAATTGGGCATGCATTAGACTTAGATAGCACAATGGGATCTAGTCAATTTAAGAATTCTTTCATCATAGCCAAGTTAAAATCACCATGCTTGGTGTTCCCATGTGATGCTTTGGTATATATTCTCCTAGTAGCTTCCTAGCAGGAGCAAACTCAATAGTTACATTCTCTATTTATTTGTATCCCACCTTTATTATTTTGATAAATAACTCAAGGTGGAACACATACCTAACAGTCTTTCCTCCTCCTATCTTGCTCACAACAACCCTGTGACATGAGTTGTGCTGAGAAAGAGTGACCGACTCAACTGGCTTTCATGCCTAAGGCAGGACTAGAATTCACAACTTCTTGGTGATTGGCCCAAAGTTATCCTACCAGCTTTCATGCCTAAGGCAGGACTAGAACTCATGGTCTCCTGGTTTCCAGCTTGCTGCCTTCATGCTAGACCAACTTAGCTCTCTTAGTAAAAGTACTGAGTGAACATGGACTAGAAGCTTCAAAAGTCTGAATGAATATTAGCAGCCAGTGAGCTGAGTGGATTTTTTGGGGGGGAAATAACTTTCAGACCGATTGCACCATCAAGGCTGTCTCCTAACATTCTGGAAAAACAACTTTCCTGTAATTTCACTTCATTAAATCTAGTTCTACTTTCTTTTCTTTATTATGGGTCACGGACAAGGAGTACATAAAAATGCAATATATAACAAACAATATGGCATGCAAAACAGAAGGCTGGTAGTTATGCTTAGTCTGCTGTCAATAACATACAAATTCTACAGGCTGCAAAAATAACCTGTGCAAATGAAGAGAAAACTTTGGATTTTTTTTTTTCACTCCCAAAAGAAGCTGCATTTAGACTATTTCTGTCCAGCCTGGAAATTGGCTTACTAACTCCTGTAATTGAATGAGGCAGGATATCTCCTCTCTCCCCAAACTTTCCATTTTTAGCCCTAACCACAACCTTTGTAGATTGCTAGGAACCTGTTTCAATTTGTTTAAAGTCTTCGTAGTTCATTCAGAACTAGGCACTTGAGTGCCTAATTAGGAACCTGATGGTCAGTTTGCAATAGTGATTAAGGCATCAGGCTAAAAACTGATAATAGGAATTCTAGTCTTGTCTTGGGCATGAAGCCAGCTGGGTGACCCTGGGCCAGTCCCTCCCTCTTGGCCCTAGGAAGAAGGCAATGGCAAGCCACTTCCAAAACCTTGCCAAGAAAACTGCAGGGATTTGTCCAGGTAGTTGTCAGGACTCAACATGGACTCAAAGACACAAAAAAAACATCCCACAACAAAGTGGATTTAGCAGCTGTGTGAACCCAACTAGAGACAACAGTAGTTTCGCTCCCCAAGAAATCCATATTATGTTTATGGATGAACTAGTTTTGAAGGCTCATTAAACTTAGTTTGGACTTACACATTTAAACCTAGCAGATAAAGGTATTAGCTGGGGAGTAGAACTGGAAAAGAGAGCCAGTTTAGTCTAGTGGTTAAGGCACTAGAATAGAAACCAGGAGATTGTGAGTTGTGGTTCTGCCTTAGCCATGAAAGCCAGCTGGGTGACCTCTGTTCCACTCTCTCACCCTAGGAAGAAGGCAATGGCAAACTACTTCCAAAATCTTGCCAAGAAAACTGCAGGGATCTGTACATGCACACACACACACGTGCACTTGGTCACTAGTTTTCAAAAGCTGAAGTTATCAAGAAAATAAGAAAAGACTTGCTGAAGGAAACTAAGATACCTACTTAGAAGTTTTGCTCCTGTGGCAACCAGATGCCTGTTGAGGATGGTAATATTGAGGAAAGGTGCCCCCAACCCAGAAATACCACTAAAACTTTAAAGTTTGTAATGGGCCTTTGCCTCCATGAATTTAGCCCTGCCCTTCCTAAAGCCATCCAGGTTAATGGCCATCCAGGATGTGCAGTAATGAGAGGTCCTTGATGGCTCTGTGGTTGGTTGTTTTCTTACTGACATTTCATTACCCAGCATCATCAGTGCTACTGGTAGCAGTGTTAGTTTGGGTAATGAAATGCCTGCAACAAAACATACAAGCTCAGAAAGCATCAAGGACCTCTCATTTCAAGCTACACATATTCTCCTTTGTTGGTGCAGAAATGGATTTTACACAATAATGGCATGGAAATTCTAACATGATATAAATATCATCCCCTACATCTGCCTTCCTTTGAATGACGCCGTCCAAATTTGGCTCCGCTGGCTGGCTGGGAAAGGGAGTCATGGTCCAACACATCTGGCAGGGCCCAGGTTGGGGATGACAGCTGTGCAGGCTGCATCTGGGGGATGGAGCTGCATTTAAGCAGCCACCTTGGCTGTGTGCAATACAACCCTCCCTTTCATAGAAGATTAAGAAACACTGATTAAGAACCTTTTGCCTCTTTGACTGAGAGCTACAAGCAGTATTAGCTACCCTTCATGCAATGCTTGGCATTTTTATTTGGTCCAAAAATTCATCCACCCCCTTTCTTCCCTCCCCCCAACCCTCCCGGGACAGCAAACATTTCTCCTTTTATGGACTGGGTTAGCAAAAGCAGCTCATAGGTTTCTGAGTGATGGTGCTGAGAGAGGCCAGTTTCTGGAAACATCCCAAGGTGGGAAGTCCTTCAAGAAAATGCCAGCTGGAAATCAGACTTTCTGAAGGTGCTTCTCAGCTCAAGAGAGACCCAGCTTGGCCAGTTGGTGGCTACACGTCTGGTTTTCAGATTAGAACTCTCCTGATTCGATACCTGCTTCTAAGAATAGGCAGGAAATCATTTCCTGTCATTAGACAGGAAATTCTCTCCCATCATTTTGGGAGAATAATCCCACCTTTTCTGAAGTGATTGTTCAGAAAATATGATTGTTGTTTCCATTTCATCCATTTAGCCTGTGGCTGTATTCACACAACCCCTCTGAACTGGGGCAATGAACAATCTAGCTGTGATTCAATTTCTGAAACCTAGTTAGTTTTCACTTGGATTTTTTTTTTTAATACAGCTGAGTGGTGGTGTGAACCCAGGGCTGTTCCTTAGTTTAGGGTTGATTTCAGCATCTTGGCTAAACCCAGAAATAGTATGTAAAATCATTCATACATTTCAATGTCCTACCTATCAATGAATACTTCAGCTTCAACTATAACAATACAAGAGCAACAATAGATACAAACTCAAGGTAAACCACACCAAACTTGACTGCAGAAAATACGACTTCAGCAACAGAGTAGTCAATGTCTGGAATACTCTATCTGACTCTGTGGTTTTTTCCCCAAACCCCAAAAACTTTAACTTTAGACTTTCTACTATTGACCTCAATCCTTTCCTAAGAGGTCTGTAGGGGGCATGAATAAGCATACCAACGTGCCTATCGTCCCTGTCCTATTGTTTCCTTTTATTTTCTTGTATGTATCAATTTCATGTATTTATAGCTATGTTTATACTTATACCTATTATCTTGTAAGCAATTGACAAATCAATCAATCAAATAAACAAACCAAATAAATAAATAAATAAATAAATAAATAAATAAATAAATAAATAAATAAATAAATAAATAAATAAATAATAAAATAAACTGTATTGAGCACGTTGTATGAAGGCAGTGGGTGGGAATAAGAAAGATGGCAGCTGAAACTCCAGTTTCAAGGCTGACATGCCCCGTTCTGTTCAGTGTATCTGTATAGCTCAGAGTAGTCAGGAGCCCCAGGCACTTGCAAACGCACATAATTCAAATTCCTCTCCATTCCAAAGTTTCTCCCCTTTGCCCTCAACCATAAACAGGCCCACAAGCCCGAGTTGGAAGAATGTCCCACCCTACACCTTTAAGGCAGCCATTGGCCTCTTGGCCTTCATTCCTTTTATAGGACTTCTGAGCTCATTTTGGAGGGAGAAGGCAGTGGAAACAAGGGTGGGGTGAGAGATGGAGAAACAGGAGAGTGGAAAGAACGGAAAAGAAGATGAGGAGATGTGCCTTGCTTTCATTTTGTCTTTTTTAATACTGTGGAACTACAATACCTAGAATTGCCAACTCTTAAGTGTTGGCAGGGAATTCTCAGAGGACAACTTCTAGATCTATTCTGTAGATATTGGCAATTTTGCAGCTCTACAAACTTATGGGCATCACATTGATTTAAGGGGGACTGGCCCTTCTACACATAGTACTGTCCAAGTGCATTGAGTTACAGCTCCCATTATTCTTCACCCAGCAGCGTCACTGAGTGGGTGTTGTAGTCCAATACCTCTGGAAGGGATTCAGATTAGAAAAGGCTGCTTTGGACTGCACACTGACTCATTAACCCACAACAAGCCCAAGGTTAGAATGTGGTTTCCCTGAACAGATGTGTAGAGAAAAGTCCTTGTGGGACAAACTGGGTTTGTTGCAACTCCTCAACCCCCTATTTCACTGACAGGTAGGAAGCTATCATGTTAAATTTCCCAGAGCATTCAGTATCGCATAACTCTGAGGCATGATAGGAGGGAACATTTAAATCATTTAAACATTTAATTTAAACATTTAAAATGGGAACATTTAAAATGGGAACATTTAAGTCAGAGATGTCCAACCACGGCAACTTTAAGACATGTGGACTTCAGCTCCCAGAATTCTATACTGGCTGCAGAATTCTGGGAATAGAAGTCCACAAGTTTTAAAGTTGCCAAGTTTGGACACCCCTGATTTAAATGGTGACTTTCTAACCATTTTGGCACTTTCTCTGACCAGCCAGCAACTTGGGGAACCTCAATCACCCCCATAGCTTGCCCTGATCCAGAGTGTTAGAACTTTCCACAATAAGGAGTCTCTTTCTATTTTTCCAAGGAACTGCTGAGTAATTTCTCCTAGTGTATTGTGGGATTCTTTTTCTGGCTCTTGTGGGAATACAGATAGTCCTTGACTTAGTAACATTAGTTTAACATCAATCCAAAATTATAATAGCATTGAAAAAAGTGACTTACAACCAGTTCTCATACTTACTATCATCATCGTGTCCCTGCAATTACTGATCAAAATTCAGCACTTGGCAACCAGTTGTATTTACAACAGAGGCAGCATCCTGTCTGACAGAGCAAAACTGAGAGAAGAAACAGACTGAGATCCCAAAACCCAAGACTTACCAGAGGTTGCAATTATCATGGTAAGTTGCTCCAGTATGGAACTTGACACCATTGTGAATGCAGCCTAGTGTGGAAAAAGATGCCAGAACAAAGTGGGTTATTCTACAGAGCTCTATATATTTTAAGATGGCTCAGCATTTAGACCAGGACTGTCCAACCTTGGCAACTTTAAGACTTGTGGACTTCAAGTCCCAGAATCCCTCAGCCAGCCATGGTGCTAAGGTATTCTGGGAGTTGAAGTCCACAAGTCTCAAAGTTGTCACAGCTGGACACTCTGATTTAGATTAATTTTTTGAAGTTGCAGCAAAGACCTTGTTCTGTTATTAGCCAAAATCATGGGTATGTCCAAAGAGGGAAAGTCCATGGCATCACATGAAACATGTAATGGCACAAATGGCATTAATTATATTGTTGACATCAGCTGCAAGGCCAATTACATCATTCAGATGACTTTTGCAATGGCATCATAATGCAAGTGAGGCCGCCACAGTTGTCCTGAATGCCTATGATACAATGGCTTGCAAAAAATGTGGCTTATGACATGATCTTTCACTCAGGGGAACTAGAAGTTGGAGGCTTTCCCCTTTGGCAGGCAATCTCTCCCCTCCTGCATCTGGAATGCTCTATTCCTTCTAACAGTATTTGCACAGGTGGTAGCCTCCAAACCCTCTTTGGGCTATGACTTCCAGGATTCCCAACAACAGGCCCTGGACATTCCAGAGGTTGCAATCCCCCACATCTGGATTGGAAAATTCAGATTGGGAAAGCTTATGAAAGAGTTTGAAAGGTGAGATAAAGCAGCACCAAAACCTTTAGAATTACAACCATGCAGTTTGAATTTTTAAGAGAGAGAGAAGAGAGAAGAAGGAAGAGAAAACTGAGGTTGACAAGACTGCACTCCACTTGTTGTTTTGAGGAGTGCAAAAAGAAAGGTGCAATTACTTTTACTGCACTGTTTAGTTGATTAATCAAATTTATATGGCCACCCTCTCATGGAAAGTGATTCTGGGCAGTGAATAAAATTATTATTCTGTACTTTGCTTGTATATTTTTTCAATAAATCAGATGCTACAAATATAGTAACACCATCCATGGCAATGTTTTGTTGTTATATTTGCAGGCAGTTAAAGGATTGTTATGTTTTTACACATAAAAGAACACAATGCATTCACAAATATGCACCCTGGAGTGGTTCTTTCCCACTCCCTTTTTCATCTGAACAATTACTTTTAGTTTCAGGACCCCACTCCCTTATAAATATACATGGATCAGACAAATGCCTGGCTTTTAACCTCTCCAAAGCACAGTGGAAGCTTGTAAAAGTAAAACTGTATTTAAACCCCCACCATTGTTCAACAAGGTTGTGTGGAAATGGATCCAAGGAGGTCAAAGTTTGATTTTAATCCAATACTTCTGCCCAGAACCGATTTGGAAGCTTACACTTCAGGTCTTGAAAAGGTAAAGGGTTGTGTTGAGTCCTCAGCTCATGGAACAGGACATCTTTCAATCAGAGAATGTTCAAATCCAATTTAATTTTAAAATTCCTAACTTTTGGGAAATATTTTTCTACAGCTCTTAGAAGAGGCAGTGCAGACTAGACAGGCATTTCCTTACCTGTAGGATTTCCTTGCCTAATAACTTATTATGGTTTGCCACATAGTCAGATGTTTAGATTGGGTTACACTTTTTTTATCCACCTATTGAGTGCTTCCCAAAGACCTGGGTTAGACAGATGTTACTGTTTGATGGTGTTAAAGGGAACAGTGATAGGCTGTTCTAATGTTGCCTTTTGCAATTGACCAATGGTGATTTTCTCAGTGTTGATGGATTTCTAGAGATTCTCTATGGAGATTCTCAGTCATTCAGATCATGGTTGTCTCAATCTCTTTTTTCAAGAGATTCCTGAACTTTGTTTTTCCTTGAAGACATTTCACTTCTCATCTAAGAAGCTTCATCAGTTTTGGATGAGAAACAAAACATCTTCAAGGAAAAAGTCCAGTTGCCTCTTGAATAATTTATTGCAGATCTTCCAATACACCATCATTGCTACTTTGTCATGCAGTTGTTTGTAGTCAATCTATGCTATTTTTCTGCAGCAGCTAATTAAGTTGTCCACTGTTTCTTCAGCTTCCTTGCAAAGGCAGCATTTGCTTCTTTCTTATAGGCAGAATTTTCCATTTCAGTTGAAGCAGAAAACTTTGCACCAATGCATCAATAGAGAATGCAATGAATGAGTCAACACCGAACAAAGTAGAAACCATGCCCTTCTGGGCAGATCTCCAGAACAACCCAAAGAAATACAACAAGATGCAGCTTGGATAAGAAGAGATGGATAAAACAGAAAAGTAGCTGAAATGAAAGAATTTGCAATAACAGCAGAAGCGGTGGAGAAAAGAACAAGGAAGAACAAGAATTGGTCAGCACCAGGTAAAGATGAACTGCATGGCTTTTGATTGAAATGTCTGATTGTACACCACACACTCATTGCCAAACAGGTTGACAAGATATTGCAAAGCAGTGAAATTGAAGATTGGTTAACATCTGGCAAAACCTACCTGATAATGAAAGATCCAACCAAAAGGGCAGCACCCGCCAACTACAGTCCAATTATTGCTTATCACATTAAGATATGGGAGATTACAGAATATAGACTACAGTTAGTCTTCAACTTACAACCACAATTGAGCCTAAAACTTCCATTCTTAAGAAAGACAGTTGCTAAGCAAGTCTTGCCCCATTTTACAGCTTGTCTTGCCACAGTTGTTAAGTGAATCACTGCAGCTCTTAAGCTAGTAACACAACTGTTAAATGAATCTGGCTTGTCCATTGACTTTGCTTGTCAGAAGGTCACAAAAGGTGATCAAGGAGTCCCAGGACACAGCAACCATCATTAATACATGCCAGTTGCCAAGTGTCCAAATTTTTAACATGTGACTAGGGGATACTGCAAAAGTGTAAAAATGCTCTTTTTTTTTTTAGTGCCATTGTAGCTTTTGAATGGTCACTTAATGAATGATTGCAAGTTGAGGGCGAGTTGTATATAATTCTGTTTTTTTTTTTCCCCTACCTCTTCTTTCTTTTCTAAATCCCAACACCATAAAACAATCCAGAAGGAGGCTTAAAGCAGCACTTGGGTTAATATTCTTGGTTTGGCCAAAGGCAGATGGCTGGGAGCATCTCTTCCAGCCTCTCAATCAGGAGTCCAGCAGAAAGAAAACTATTGTACCAAAGCAAGAAAATCAGATTTTCCTTATTGGGGGCCAAGGAAGCAGATGAGGTTGCTCCAGAAGTGACTTGTATACATGGTGGGACAGATTGTGGTTGTTTGAAAGGCTGCCTCATAAACCCGGGGTGACCTCTGAAATGTGGGTGGGTGGAAACCCATATAGGTTTAGCAAGCAACAATGCAACTATACATTCTCACTGCTCAGTTTTTGAACTAATTTATGAAGGTTTAAATTCCTAATGCTTAACACTTCTTAAATGAAAATGAGTCACTAGTTTGTAATATTATGTATCAATTAAATAGTAGTTGTGATGCCCCTCCCGTCCACAACATGTCAGTTTCTCTCGTCTATTAACGGATGTATTATTTATTTTTAATCCTTAATGAGCCACCAGAGTTGTTCACAAATCTACAGCCTTAAAAATTGAAATAATAAATAAATACAAAGCTGTATTACTGTACTACTGTTGCAGAAAAGAGCACCATGAATCCTTAAAAAAAGAAAAAGAAAAGAAAAGAAAAAGGGAAAAAGAAAAAAAAATCTGAAATAAAACTTCTTTTAAAAAAGCATGCAATCACATAGGGCAAAAAGTATACTGAATTGCAAAGGTGGAATTCTTGGTGCTTTCCTAGTTTCTTCTTGATAGACACTACTAAGAAGAAAACCACATTCCCACCAATGCTGAGAGAGCAACTCTGTTATATGTAAACACTCCCTTCTAGCACTGATTATATTACCTAGTTGGGTAATGAAACATCTGCAAGAAAACAACCAAGCTCAGAGAACACCATTGGACCCACAGTTCAACTCAGAGCTACAAATATTATCCTTTATTGAATTGCAAGTATAAACAAACAAAAAATAATAATGGCAAGTGTCAGCCCAGTGTAAGACTGGTGGTAAGAGAAGGTGTAAGACTGTAAGATTCACAGACCTTCTTTCCATTCTGATCAACCTAGATTAAGGGTGTGCTTAGGATATCAAGGGAAAGGGACCCCTCCTTTTTTTTTTTCCCAGTCCTGTTTCAAACAATTTCACTGTTTTCAGCCCTGAATGAATCTTAGCATCTTGTCAGTTAACCCATGGAAGGGCCAAGGGCTGGGCGTAGGGTATCCATCCATCAGTTGGACCTTGATTCAGCCCTTATTCTGATTCAGCAGGAAATTCCTGCAGTACCTTCAAATCAGGTGTAACTTCAAATCCACAACTTACCTTTCTGCACTGGATATGGTGGGTCAATGCCCAAACAGTATTCCCAAAAATCGGGGCAACAGTCAGAGATGGTTCGGTTGCAGAAGAGGTCACAGTAGCAAAGGGTATCAAAGTAGAGGACAGTGCAGGCGTCATCCCTCCCATGACAACAAGCATCCTGCCGACCACAGTATGAGCCTTCTGCATCCCGTATCCCCTGTTCATGCAATCCAGGTGCTAGTTCCCTCCGTGTACGGTGCACCCGAGCAGGAAGAGTCTCACCCATCAACAGCAAGGTGCACAGAAGAATCCAGTTTTTCATGGTGTCTTCTGAGTTACCGAATCACAGATGTTCTGAATAGAGGAGACAAATAAATCTGGAATCATATAGCATGACTTCTACTTAGCCCAGTCTGCTAAGAACAGACCCTTTGGAAAGATATGAATTGTCCACAGGTGAACTGGAAAGCACTGGGAGAAACATTGATTCTTTTGCAAGTATATTTCCTAAACTGGATCATCAGGAAGTGGAGGGTGAACATTATCCTGAGAAATTTTACTAACTATAATCACATGCAACCTGAGGTAAATCCTTCAAGACAGATTAGACCAGGAATTCAGTATCATGAAGGTCAAATATTTTTTGTTGTAAAACTATAGGAAAAGAACCTTTCTGTCTGAATATGTTTTCCTTACTCTCCCTTTATCTTTGTGAGAACTATGAAGGGTCTTGTGTGAGATGCTTCCTCAGGTTACATTCCTGTTCAAACTCAAGTTCCTTTTATCTGGACAATGTCTTGATAGCCATTTTTCCTCCTGTCCCACAAGGCCATTTCCTCTACCCATGGTTTTCACCTGGATTAGAAATTCCAGGACAACAGGGGAACCAACTACCTGGAAGGTAGGACTAGCCCATCTCTTGTGTATTACAGCAATCAAAACTACATGAAGGTATCCCTATCAGGTGCAAGCAATCAGATCCATATATGAAGGGTTCAAGTTTATTATATTGACCTATAATACAAGAATCTCCCCAGGCTACTTGCCCTCTCTTGGGAATAAAAAGATAAGGACCCATGAAACTTAACTGTGTCAATCCTTGGTCTCTTGCTTCTGTGCAACAGCTGAAGACTAACTCCCCACTTGATCCATCCTCTTTGTCTGGCTGGGAGTTTTCCAACAGTTTAGGGAGTCACCAGGATTTGAGGTCAAGAATACCTTTGCTTCTAATCATATGCTCTACAAGTCCCTCTTGGGGTCTCTTGTCCTGCCTTTCTAGCATCTTGACATGGGTAGGTTTTTGGCAAATGTTTTACCTGTAAAATTCCAAATCTGGCCTAAATCATTTCTATTATATTGTCATGTCCACTGCTAGCCCCATCATGTCTCTTGAGCACAGGCTTCCTAACCAGCTCTTAGAAGGAAAGATTACATTCAGGACATTGTCCTGTTTATACAGTCATCCAGAATAGAGAAAAGCAAACAAAAGGTTTGAACTCTCAGTCTGAAAGAGCTCACTTGAACTGGGAGGGGAGAGGATAACCATCCCACATCAGAATGTTTTGGTGGAAACTCAGAAGCTAGTATGTCACAGCAAATTAATTCCATGACTCTTTAGGCTCCTTCAGCTTCTCACTTTACCCTCACCCACAAAGTTGCAAAATAGATTTGATTAAGGGTCACCATATGTCTTACAAGTAGCCCACTGACCTTTCTGAAGAGAATGGCTGCTCAACCTTGTCTTCAACACATCTACTGTCTATAGCAAAAGAGCACAAAGCCAATAGCCACAGCCACGTCTTTCCTTGCTGCACTTCACAAGTGTCATTTTTCCACTTTGGCTGTTCCAAAGCTTAGCCGAGCAGTCATTCTGCAGTGGATTATTTCAGGGTAAGCTTAAAGACAGAGATGGGATGAGGTTTAGGTGCTGGATGCTCTGTTTCTATTGCCCCACAGTGCTGAGTAGACAGGCCCCCAACTCTGATCCTGTGCTAAGTAGGGATGAGAAGAATCCTAGGATACCATGAAGATTCCTTCAATTATGCCGGTATTGTGATTGAGGGGTGCCTTGAAGTTGTCCAGCTCATTTATCTGCTCTATGTACAAAGATAGTCTGGTTCACACAACATGCTAAGATAAGGCCAGAGGGTCTCACAATACACTGACCCCCAGATTACCCAATCCTATTTTCACTTGATCTTACGAATTGTGGGAACCCAGCCAATCTGAACGGCTTTCACTTGCTCTTCCCAGAGAACTGGACACTAACACCACACCTACTTGGCTTCTTCCCTTGATGTTTTTCTCTTGTGCAAATGAACTAATCAAAAAGCAGACAACTACAAACCTAGAATGCCCAAATAAACCCGCTTGGGGGAAAAGGTGTTCCTACAGAAGAAAATCTGGGCTTGAAGTCCTATATCCCGTTTCAGAAGCCATGTGCCTGATAGGCACCATCTCCACCCCTTTGCAAGGGAAACTTCTCCTGCTCTTCCAATTTCCCCAAACCTTCCCCTCATAAGGAATGAAGACCTCTTGGATGATCTCAGCCTGCAGCAATGCAGTAGGGTCACCATTTCCAAAACCAGAGGCAGCAGTGGTGGCCACCAACTCCGGAGGAAGGAGCCAAAGGTCAAAAGCCAAGGAAGGAATTTCCTCTGCCTTTCCCGTGCACCTTTCACTTGGTCTTCCGGGATGCAGGAGCCGTCCCACCGAGCTTCGAGTTTCATTTTGATTAACTTTGCTCCCTGACCTGTTTTAGCAAAGTCCAAGGCAACCAAAGGTTTGCTTTTATACACATCTGCCTTATCTGCCCCACCCAGCAGTGTGAACTGTAAGATCTCTAGCTTCAGAGATATGTTCAAGTTCATAAGAGTTTCATTTCTTTCTTTTGTTTCATTTCAGAAGCATTTTGACAGGGACAGTAGGAGTATGCAAGGATCCCAGAAGACATTCCTGATCTACTAGAGACCTCCCAGGTCTCTCTGGAAGGCTTATAGAGTTGTTAAAAGCTGCATTGGTGGCTTTCTAGTCAAAAGGTCTGTTACTGCCCCACCCAACTACACCGGATAAAGGAAATCTATGCCTGACCAGCCACTCAAATGCAAACATCAGCTGCACATTTTAAACCGAATACATGTCACTCTGTCTAAGTACTCACGAGTCCACCTCTACTTGAATACTTAACTAATATGGATTTTAAAAACAATTCTGAAGTTTTAGAATAGCATTGGAAAAATTGTTTACAAAATGGGGAAATGCCCTTCTAAATTATTTTGCATGCCACTTCTGTCACCTTGGGAGAAAAGTAAGGATATTCTTTCCAAAATGATTTTCCCAACCTTTTAGGTCTTGATGAGCTTCCTCTGGCAGAAAGAGGATAAAAATCAAGGACATCATCATTTAGGGCTGATGGGTGGAATGATTGATCAATCCATTCTTTTATTTCAGTACTTCTGAGTCTTAAAGAAATGCACGGAGCATTTTTATTCAGTAAAGGAGAATATTTGTAGCTCAAGGTTGAAATGAAGGGTCCTTGGTGCTCTCTGAGCTTGGCTGTTTTCTTGCAGATGTTTCATTACCCCAACTAGGTAGCAACACCCACTGACTGCCTAGTTGGGGTAATGAAACATCTGCAAAAAAACAGCCAAGCTCAGAGAGCACTAAGGACCCCTCTTTTAGAAATGCCTTTTTTTCCAGTATTGTACTTGCAAGTAGCATAGCATTCTTTCTTGCCTAGTCTGCATTTTAATCACCTGCTGTGCCCATTTAAGCCAGTTCCACTTCATCAAACCCCAGGGCTGTGTTCACACACTGCCCTTCACCTGCTTTCAGAATTAACCCATTTTCTGGAAGGAGAATCACCCAATGCACTATTCCTGAAATGATCCAAATTGCTTGAGTTCACACAAGGTGCTCAGTGATCTCAAAAGTCTCAGTAACCAAGCTTGGCATATAGCAGAAAAAGCAAAGGTAATTTTTTGAAGGCATGCTTGACTCCAGCCAAGAGAGGACACTTTCAAAGCTTCAGAAGGAACAGAGATTTCGACTTTGGGGGTCCAAATCGGAAAATTGCAATGGAAAGTCAGGAGTTTATTTTATTAAAAGGCATCAGCTCCTTGCTCACTTCATCAGGTGCCTCTGTGAGGGGCAACTCCTCAAAGTTTGTGCCATTTAATAAAATGTGTCTGCGGAAAACGGTACAACGGGTATTAGACATCCTTAGATTTTTCTTGCCAGGTAAATAACATTGCTCTCCTTGCAAAGGAGTTCTCCTTTCAGATTCGGGAGTAGATAGGAAGATGCAGACCTAAAGGACGACTAAGCATCTCCTGGAGGGGATGTCCTTCTCACCTTTCAAAGCGGGGAGCATCAGCGGACGCAACCCCCTTCTAGCCACTGCCCAAATCTGGGGCGCTCTGCTTTTCTCTTCCTCCCGATTCCTGGGACTGCATTCCCCCATCATCCCCGCCCCCTCCCCGGGCGCGAACTTGCCTGTCAGCATCAGAGGAAGCGAGGTGGAGAAGGAGAAAGAAAAGAAAGTGGAGTGGGAAGAGGGAGGGAGGGAGGGAAAGAGACAGGGAATGTCGCCCCGCCAAAACGCTTGTACCTGGCGCGTCTGTGCGCAAATGGAGCGGTCGGTCTCTCCGCCTCTGGTCGAGCGCGCCGGGCCAAAGTCAGGCGTCGCAGGCGCGCGTCCCTCTCCCCTCGCCGTCCCGGCCCTCGCCCTTATATGGAGTCGGGGACTCCCAGCCCACCTCCCCTCCCTCGGGCCCTCCCTTCCTGCCCACTCGGAAGCCCCGAGAGAGGGAGCCAGGTAGGGGGGGAGCGGCTGGCTGGTTGGCAGACTGACTGGATGGATTCGCTCCTCGGATCCAGTGGAAGAACTCGAGGCTCAATCCGAGCGCGACTCGGTACCAATCTCGCCCGCTGGCCTCGAAGCAGCCGCTTCCCAGCTTCGGCTTCTCCTAGCTGCGATAAGCTACCGGGGATACGGTCAAAAAAGTCAGGATGGCGACCACAGCGGTTTTTATACACATCGCATACCTTGTGGACATTCTCCAACAAGAAGGTGCATCGCGTTCCTGCGAGTCTCCCCAATGGGTCATTGGAGACCGCTAGGCGCATCCAAAGCACCGGAGGGCAGGACAAGAAACAATGGTTGGAAACTAACCAAAGAGAGAAGCAACCTGGAGTTAAGGAAAAACTTCCTCACAGTGAGAACAATGAACCATTGGAACGGCTTGCCTCCAGAAATCGTGGGTGCTCCATCACGGGAGGTGTTTAAGAAGAGACTGGACAGTCACTTGTCTGAAATGGTATAGGACAGTTCTCCTGCCTAAGCAGGGGGCTGGACTAGAAGACCGTTAATGTCCCATCCAGCTCTATTCTACCATTTTCTATTCATCTTTGGAGGTCCACCTTATTTCACTGCTAATGAGCCCCCTCCTGGTTCTTTTGGTCCTATCAATGGGCCAAACTGGCTTATCTCCCCAAGTCAGGTGATCTTACACTTACACTGCAAAAACATATGGACCACACAACTTAATCAGGGCAAAGCAATAGACTTAGCAATAGCAATATGTAGATAGCATTTTATGTAGATATTCCTATGTAGATAGCAATAGCAATCAACATAGACTTCTGTAAAGCCTTTGATTCAGTGGTACACGACAAACTACTCCTAAAACTAAAATCTTATGGTATCTCTGGACACCTGCATAACTGGATAGAAACATTCCTGCCAAACAGACAACAAATGATCAAAATTGGTAGAGTGCTATCAAATTCCATACCTGTAAACAGTGGTGTCTCTAAAGGCAGTATTTTAGGACCAACTCTCTTCATACTCGACATAAATGACCTCTGTGATCATATTAAGAGCAACTGTGTTCTCTTCACGGATGATGTAAAGTTATTCAACACCACAGACAATACCACTATCCTCCAAAAATACCTTGACTATGTATCAGAATGGTCAATCAAACGGCAACTTCAAATCTCAACAAATAAATGCTCTGTCTTACATATTGGCAAAAAAAAAACCAGAAAATAAAATGCAAGCTAAATAATCAAGACCTTGTTGAGGATCCAAACTTTATCAAGGACCTTGGAGTACTCATCTCTAATGATCTAAATGCTGGAGCCCACTGTAATTACACAGCCAAAAAGGCATTAAGAGTTGTTAATCTAATCCGACGTCACTTCTTCTCTAGTAATATCACACTACTAACTATAGCATAGCAAAACTTTTGCTAGACCTGTACTTGAATACAGCTCATCAGTCTGGAACCCATTTCATGTATCTGATATTAGTACAATTGAAAAAGTCCAGAAATATTTCACAAGAAGAGTTCTTTGCTCCTCTACTCATTGCAGAATACTTTATGCCACCAGACTTGAAATTCTAGACCTAGAAAACCTAGAACTACACCGTTTTCAGCTGATCTAAGTATAGTATATAAAATCATACATTGCAATGCCCGACCTGCAAATGAATACTTTAGCTTCAATCATAAAAATACAAGAACACACAATAGATGCAAACTCAAGGTTAACCGCACCAAACTTGATTGCAGGAAATACGATTTCAGCAACAGAGTGGTCAATGTTTGGAATACTCTACCTGACTCTGTGGTTTCTCCCCCAAACCCAAAAAACTTTAACTTTAGACTGTCTACTATTGACCTCACCCCTCTCCTAAAGGCCCTGTCCCACTGCACTTATGGATGCAAAGAGGATATAAAACATTAAAAAAAACTTGCCATCCGTTGGAAAACGCTATGCATCCATTGTGTACTCACTGCATACGTGTTTCATAATGTCTGTCCATCGAGCATCCGTCCACTGCGATTTCATCTGCACAAGAAGTTTTGAGCTGCACAAAACTTTGTGAGCGGATGAACTTTCCGCCGTGTATGATGTACATCCGCGACATATACAGGCAACAAACGTTCTATGTCTATTATCATCCGTTAAACGTCCGCTGTATCCTCTCTGCATCCTCTGGCCATCCCCTCAACTCACATCCGCTGCAGCTGAAAACAGAAAGAGGGAGGAAACAAAAGGTACATGGAACATCTACACAGCGTTAGTAGCACAGAAATAGAAAGGATGTAAGCGTATGCATCTCGTATATAAATTATTCAAACGGACAAAACGTTTGTATCTGGGATGTATCTCGTATATTTAGGATGTCTGGAGTATGTCTAGAGTATGTAGAAGGACACCTAGCGGACAACCGATATTTTCTATAAAAAGGGGGAGAAAATCATCTGGATCGCTGGGATGGTGGACCATACAGTCCCACTATGCTTGCACTGGAGGTTTATCTATCCCACAACTATCCTTATCTATTCCACAAGCATGCAAAGGCTTAACCATTTTTTCAAAGTTTTCACCCACACTTTATTAAGTAAAAAAAAATGAACCAAGTAAACTAAGTGTGTTAAGCAAAGATAACCTTTATTAACTTTCTTATGGAAACCTTATGACTGTATTAAATAAGCAAAATGAACCAAGTAAAGTGTCTTAAGCAAAGATAAACTTAACAAGTAAACAACTCAATCTCTGACACTATTCTCAGTCACTCTGAGTCATGTCTATGGTCTCAGCTGTTAAGCAGGCAGGGACTGTGGAGGTGGCTGTGGCTTGAGTGCTGGTCTGAGGCACCATTGGGGTGCTTGGCCCCGAGGGTACAACAGGTGGTGGTGTGTTCAGGAAGCTATTCAAGAGCTGACCCAGTCCCATGAGGTTGAGAGGCCCTTCATCAAGGACTTGAGATGTCAGGCCCAATACTGATGACAGATTGTCCATTGATGGGCTTGGCTGTGGGATGGAGGAAGGAGGAGTGTAGTGGGGCTGTCTGGTCTGCAGCTGGGTGAGGACTGGCATCTGTGGTGTCCGGTGAACCTGGATCTGGACTGGGAAGGTCTGCTTCTGCTGTGGGAAGATCTGGTAGTTGTAGCCTTGGTAGGTGAGGGGCTGTTGAAAGCCGTGGAAGGGCTGTGACATCGTCTGGAGTGGAGGAGCAGACCTGGACTGGGTAGGAGCAGCTTCAGCTGGGCCTTGAGGGTTGTGCAGAAGTGCTGTGATCTTCTGCTTCATCACCTGGTACTGGGCCTGGGCAGATCCCTGAGGGTGTGGCTCACGTAGGTGATGAAGGTGTGGCGGCCCAAGGATCCTCTGTCCAAGTGGACCAGCTGAGAGACAAGTTATGTGCTGGTCTTCATTGTGTCCCTGATCTCCAACAGGACACTGTGGTTCTGGCCCTCCAGTCTGCCTCTCTGCCTGCATCCTGTGGATCTGGGGGTGGGGGTGGGGGTGGGGTAGTCTCTGGTGGCTGCTGCTTTTTCCTCCATTTGTGACAGGGGATCCTCCAAGTCCGCCGGCATGGGGAATGCAGCTGTTGGGGGGGTGTCTCTGCCGTGGGGCCCTCTGAAGACACCTGCCTGGACAGGCTCGCTGGCTCCTGACTGGAAGAGGGCTGTCTGGCTGTGGGCTGTCTGTGGGAGAGGGTTGTCAGAGGGGCTGCTCCTCGGTGGCGGATCTCACCCTCCAGGAAACTGCACTTGGCCATGACGTACATCTCCTGGTCAGTGAGCTTGACAGCAGCGTGCCCGGATTTCTTGAAGTGTAGCTTGCCATACCAGGTGTGCATGTGCTTCCATCATCCGAGGAGTACTTCTGCAGTGTACCCCAGGCTCTCTGCCTTGTCTCTCCAAGCTGCCTGCTTTTTCTTGGTGTCGCAATACAGTCTGTGGCCCTTTCTCCAGAGGAACTCATTCTCCCTCAGCCATTCCAACACCTCATCCTCATGCTCCTCGGAAGCGGTGTACTGTTTCCTCTCTCCTTTCTCCTTCCCTTGCCTCTTCCTCCCTCTGGCAGGGGCTTCAGCAGGGCCTTCAGGGGCTTGAGCAGCAGGGCCTTCAGGAGCATGAGCAGCAGGGCCTTCAGCAGCAGGGCTTTGAGGGCCTTGGGGCTGGTCCACCTAAGCAGCAGCAGTAGGAGGTTCAGAGTCAGTGCCAGGGGGTGGGATGCTGGTTCTGGTCTTCTTCACCTTGCCAGGGCTTGAACGAGTAGGCACGGGCTTCCTCTTCTTGCCTGACTGACGAACCATGGTGTTTCTGCAAGATGTATGTGGCAGCACGTCTTTCCCCTGTATGCTGATTTGCGTGCGTGCTGCATCC
>BLBF01000046.1:6556866-6572633 GCA_015471245.1 Laticauda colubrina
GCGGATGACAACAGATGGAGCTACCCCCGAAATTTTGCTCATCCGCTGTGTCCTTTATGCATTCGTTTTGCTTCTGTCAGCCAGTGGGACCGAGTCTAAGAGGTCTGTAGGGGGCGTGCATAAGTGCACCAATGTGACTATCATTCCTGTCCTATTGTTTCTTTTATTTTTCTTTTATGTACTCATTTCATTCATAACTATGTTTTTACTTATACCTATTATCTTGTAAGCGATTGACAAATCAAATAAATACTAAAAATACTAAATCCTGGAAGGAGAGTGGAGTGAGAGGGAGAGACAAGGGAACCGCTCCAGGTCCAGAAGGTCAAAGCATAAAGCTTTATGGCTTAGTGGGATGGTGCTCAGGGACCCCTTAACTATCTGGTTTAAGAACATCATGCATTTGCTTGCCATACCAGTTTTGACTATGGCTTACATACAGTTGACTCCTTCCTCCTATTTTCTTCACAACAACAACCCTGTGAGGTGGCTTGGACTGAGAATGCCTGGCTCAAAATCACCTAGCTGACTTTATGCCTTAGGCGGGACTAGAACTCACCATCTCCTGGCGATTGGCCCAAAGTCACCCAGCCAGTTTTCATAACTAAAGTGGAACTAGAACTCTCTGTTTCCTGGCTTCTAGCCTAGTGTCTTAACCACTAGGCCAGCGGCTGCCAACCTTTACAGCTTGGTGGACTGGTGGGGGAGAGCAGATGGATCTATGCAAGAAACAGGCATGTGCACTCACGTGCACAGTTCCATTTGCACAAGCGGAGCTGCACGTGTGTGCTCAGCCTGGTTCCGAACAGGCCATGATGGCCCAGGAGTTAGCTGTGGCCAGGGATTGGAGACCCCTGTACTAGACCACATGTGCCTATAGCCTATATACAGGTCAACTCCAGCTCACAAAAATCAAAATGAAGAAATGCATTTATTTAAGAAAGTGTATATGGCCACCCAACTCACTCTCAGTGACTCCAGGCAGTTTACAACAATACATTGCCACAGAAATGGTGGAAGATGGTAAGGGCAATGGAGCAAAGGGTCCCTTTCTCTCTCTCCCTCTCTCTTTCTGTCTCTCACCAAAGCCTGGGAAAAGAACCAGGTCTTCGTGGCACTTGTAAATAACAGCAGGGAGAGTGGGGGAACCTTGTTCCAGAGGGCAAGGGCTGCTGCAGAGAAGGCGCCCTTCTGGGATTCTGAGGAACGGTATGGTTTAATGGAAGGATTAAGGAATACTCGGAGGAGTCCAGAGTGTGCTGTGAGAGACAAGCCATCCTGCAAGTAACTGGGCCCCATGTTGTGTAGGGCAGAGGTCCCCCACCCTTGACCTGTGGAAGCAGGCCATGCAAGCAGCGGGTGAGTGCGTGAAGCTTCGTTTGGGCATGCACTGGAGCTAAGTTGCGCGTGTGAAATTATCCTCTTCTCCCTGCCAAAGCTGTGGTGTTCCCCTTTGCTGCCGTCGCCATTGCTCCTGCTGATCCATGGAGCCAGAGAGGTTGGGGACTCTGTAGGGCTTTCTAAGTACAGGTAGTCCTTGACTTATAACAGTTCATTTAGTGACCATTCAAAGTGACAACAGCACTGAAAATGATGAGCTTATGACCATTTTTCACACTTATGTCCAGTGCAGCATCCCATGGTCACATGATCAAAATTCAGAGGCTTGGCAACTGACTCATACGTATGATGGTTGCAATGTTCCAGGGTCGTGTGATTTCCTTTTGTGACCTTCTGACAAGCAAAGTCCACGGGGAAGTCCATTATTGCAGTCATGAAGCTAGTAACCTGGTTGTTAAGTGAATCTATCACTTAACAACCATGTTACTAGCTTCATGACTGCAATAACTCACTTAATAACAGTGGGAAGAAAGGTGGTATAAAATGGGGCAAAACCAGTGGTGGGATTCAAATATTTTTACCACTAGTTTGGTGGGCGTGGCTTGGTGGGCATGCTTTGCATAGTACATGTTTGGTGCACACATGCACACAAATTGTGTGCATGTGTGCAAAGCATGCCCACCAAGTCAGCCCACCGAACTAGTGGTAAAAATATTTACTCACCTCCTGCCAGTCTGCACGATCCCAGTCGCTTCAGCAGCTGCCACTATTCTGTGCCGCGCAAAGCAGCTGCGCTTCAAATTCAGCAGATAAAGGTGAATATGGGAGCCCGGATGGGTGGGTGGGCCCAACAGCAGAACAGTGGAGAGAACCGGTTTGGTCTCCGCTGCTCATTGCTGCTACTGGATCACCAGAACTGGGCCAAACTGGTTGAATACCACCACTGGGCAAAACTCACTTAACAACAGAAGTCTTGGGCTCAGTTGTGGTTGTAAATCAAGGATGACCTGTAGTGAATCGCACCCAGAAGAAACTGGTAACCAGTGCAGCTCACAAAGCTGGGGTGTTGCAGGGCATCCTGAGACAAGCCCATAACTGCCCTTGGTGCTGCATTCCACATGCTGGACCAGCTGAGCAAATGAAAGATTTCCTGGGCAGGGTTAAGGCTTCAAGGAGTGGTAAACAGGGAGCAAAGGAAACACCTCCATTATATCCTGGAAGATCTAACTCTCACTTCCACCGAGCAAATTCTTTCACGGATGTCAGCCTTCAAGATTTTTCTCCCTTTGCTTTTCTTCTTTTGGCTGTCATAAGTAATGGTGGGAGGAGGGGGGAATGGTTATGGGAAGTGAGATGGAGGTGTTACAAACCAGAGCTGTATAAACTGGGGGGTGGGAGTACATTCCTGCTTAGGTTTCTATCCTATGCTATGCGCAGCTGCAACCCTTTATCAAACTATGTCAAGGTCAATGGACAGAGGCCTCATCGCCACCTGGAGATGCCCACATGATGATATACACAACTTTTAACTGGATTGAGCCAATTGAACTGTTGGGGGTGGAAACGTTGCCATCACTTTGTATATGTGATTTATGTGCCCATTTTCTCAGATTCAGGATTCTTTTGTTGCTACCACTTGACTTCCAGGAAAATATATCTTTTCTCTGATTAAAGGAGTCTAAGTATTTCTTTCTTGGATTCTGAATGGAGCACCAGCTGACAACGGGCATTTTTGCTTCATTCAACAAACTTCCCCTTTTGTTAAGAGACCACACACTACACCCACCCTTTCTGCCAACATTTGTACATCTTCAAACTTTCCCCCTTCTTTAGTAAATCCATTCTTCCTTTCTACAAGGTGGTGAATTCAATAACTCTATTAAATAGATTAAGGGATGGGTTTCTCTACTCCGTTTGGTTAAGTAACTTTTTAAGATCCGGACTTAATTGTTTTCAAGAAGAGATCTTCCCTAGATGAACATCTGTTTTAAGATAGGGTGGTAAGGGAAGCAGACAGAAATTCATTCCTGGATATTTGATGGATGAATAGGCATTAGTTGAACGAGTCAAATAGAACCTCCATATTAGGGAACAGTATAATTGGGTTAACCAGAAAAAAATGCTTTAAAAAACACTCTAAGCTCCGTGTTCTTTTTACCTGCTTCATTGTATGGACCAAGTAGATTCTCAGGTGTAAAAGTGAAAAACTGCAGGTGGGTTGCAATTTGTGGGACAGTGTTTCTCAAATTTAGCCATTTTAATCTGCAACTCCCAGAATTCCTCAGCCAAGCCATGCTGGCTGGAGAATTCTGGGGGTTGAAGTCTATACAGCTTAAAATTGCTAAGGTTGAGAAACACTGTAATAGAGTAATACAATTCCAATGAAAGAAGACTTCTTTATTTAGCACACACATACACGGAGAGAGAGGGGGAGAGAGAGACTGCTAATTTCAGAAGAAGGAACAGGATGAATTGAAGTTGCCCCTCACCTGTTGGAGGGGGCAAAACCTGATAATCCAATTCTGCTTAAAATCCCATTGCCAGGTTGTTTTCCTCCCTCTCCAGTAGAATTCAGAGGCAATATCTGTGCCCAAGGCCAGATTTCTTCCCCAGAGTGAGTAAAGCTATTTTCGCAAATGATGTTTCAAAGGAAGGATTCCTTAGCCTGTTCGCCACACCCTCATTTTGCTGCAAAGGGCCACAACGTGTGCCATCCCAGACGACACTCTGTGCCAAGCCGGAATGACACAATGCCTGGTGATGTGAATGTGAATGCAAGCCTTGCGTACGGAGACCAGGCATTCATGTGATTTAAATTTAAATCTACAGGCAGGCTGCCAACGGTGACCTCAGGAAGTTGAAGGGAAGTCAGGTGGGCTGGTCGTTGCTGGTTCAGGCTGGTTGGAATAGAAAGAGGTTCAGCTAAATTCAGAACTGGCCAGAGCTTGGCCTATTTTTTTTAACCCAAAGTTCAGATAGCAGAGGAACAGTTTTCTGACTGACAAAGGAAAACATGCTTTATCTGGAAAAGATGGTTTGGGGCAACCTGTACAGGCAAGTTCAAAGCCCAGAAAAATGTATCTTAGGTCTCTAGGAATCTCTTTTCTGGAAATATTTCTTCCTGAAAGAAGGGAAACCAAACTACAATAAAGATTTGTAGAAGCAGCTGATAAACCAGAGTTTTAAAATGTTCTTTTGAATTGTGCAAGAATTGAACACAATTGGATGAAATGTCTTTCATGCCCATGAGATTATGGGTTTGCATTTGGAGCAAGATCTGGCTGCAGTTTTGTGGTTTGAATATTAAGATTTGTTTTCTTTTTTCTGATTCATGAAGTATCTCTTATTTTAGAGGGAGGTTGAGTAAGACTGTCAGATCAAATGCCATGTGGGTGTGCATAGTAACATTTATCCTCAAGTGTTTAGATAAATGGCCAGCAGCATCAATACTAATTGGTGGGAATTTGGGTCCAAATGATCGTGCTGTCAGGACTCCGACATGCACCCCCATCCATAAGTCTCTAGCCGCATCTCTCAGAGTAAAAAAGATTGATTTATTAGGACTTGAAATGTCAATATTTCCCAGTGGCAACCGACATCATTCATTTCACCCTTCACCCTGGTCTTCCCCCCACCCCCTGGATGTATATTTTCCAATGAGACACATCTATAGCCAAGAGTCATCAATCATGCTGTCCAGTTATCATTTTGCGTGCCAGAAGCTTTGGTTGCCAAAGCAATTATCTGAAGCATTTAAGGAATGCACTGCTTTCTCCCTTCCCTTTCTGCTGACAACTAAAACAAAGAAAGAAGTATTTTTTTAGTTGACATGTGCATTATTCCATCAAGTCAATGTTTTCGTAAAGAGAATATCTTAGAGGAACCCTTTTATGCAAGAGAATTTAAGGATTCAAAATATAACTGGCCAGGTTTATGTGTCAGGGAGATGACTGTATGGAAAGAGACCACCTACACAATGCACTTTTGGGGGGAACAGAAAGGAAATCCATAACTGGCCATTGGATTGGATCATGTGATCTTCTGAAAGCCTTCTAGTGGCTGGAAATAGACTCATAATTAGAAAACGATCACCACCTCTTGATATTAACTCTCATACCTCCTTGGAAACATGTAAGAGCAGAAACAATATACCCTTCTGCTCTTGAAAATAACAATCCTAAGGTGTGAATTTAAATGGAATGATGTTAATGCAATAGAACTTCTTAACTGGATGGGAGCCCCAGAAACTATAGAAATTCATGCACACCGAATGTCATGTCTACAGAATACAGAATAACAGGACTTTGGGGATCTTTTAGTTCAATCCCCTGCTAGAGCAGGAGATCCTAGTATTTTTCATTGTACAGGGAGGTTGAAAAAAACACTAGCTTGGCTACTATTACCTATCAATGACCAGCATAACAGTTGAACCAAGAATTGTCTGATTCTATGGTTGGTTTCAATAGTCTTCCTAGTTTGTACAACTGCTGGCTGCTGCTATAGCTACCTCGTGCATGGCATCAGGTGGAAGAGGGTAACAGATAATAGATAAATAGAAGGGACCTTGTAGGTCATCTAGTCCAACCCCCTGCCCAAGCGGGAGACCCTACACCATTTCTGACAAATGGCAGTCCAATCTCTTCTTGAAAGTCTCAAGTGATGACGCTCCCACAACTTCCGAAGGCAAATTCTGTTCCATTGGTTGATTGTTCTCACTGTCAGAAAGTTTCTCCTTATTTCTAGGTTGAATCTCTCCTTGTTCAGCAGGAGAATGAATTCAGGAATCCATTATTCCTTGTTTGGCCTTTGGGTGCCTTGGAAAATAGCTTGACCCCTTGCTCTCTGTGGCAGCCCCTCAAATATTGCAAGACTGCTCTCATGTCTCCCTGGTCCTTCTCTTCCCTAGACTAGCCATGTCCAGCTCCCGTAACCATTCTTCACATGTTTTAGCCTCCAGTCCCCTAATCATCCTGGTTGCCCTTCTATGCACTTTTTCTAGAGCCTCAACATCTTTTTTATAGTGTGGTGACCAAACCAAAATGTAATTATGGGTTTGGAGATATTTAGCAAATAGGAAGGATTCAGAAGATTCAGAAAAGGAATTTGGGTGGGTTTTCCTAAAAGATAAAGATTTATTTAAGTCAATCTTGGAAATCTTGCCCAACTTTGAATTACACTTCCTCCTAAACCATCAGTCATCAAGACTTTTTGTAACAGTAGCGCCTCTTTTTGCTATTAGCTACTCAAAAGCCTGGATGGAGGACTTTCCTTTCAGTGGACCCAGTGTAGGTATATTGATCACAATAAGATCAGGAAATAAATACAGGTAGTCCTCAACGTACAACCACAATTGAGCCCAAAATTTATGGTGATAAGTGAGAAATCTGTTAAGTGAGTTTTGTCCTAGTTTATGACTTTTCTTGCTACATTGGTTAAGTGAATCACTTTTAGTTGTTAAATTAGTCATACAGTTAAGTGAATCTGGCTTCCCCATTGATTTTGCTTGTCAGAAGGTCACAAAAGCATTAAGATGTGACCCTGGGACACTGCAACTGTCATACATATGAGTCAGTTGTCAAGCATCCAAATGTAAATCATGTGACCATGGGGATTCTAGAACAGTCTTAAGTGTGAAAAATGGTCATGTCACTTTTTTCAGTGCTGTTGTAACTTCGAACAGTGACAGTCACTACACGAACTGTTGTAAGTCAAGGACTATCTATAATTGGAAATAAGTGCATGTACAGAGTTGTTTCAGGTAAAAAAAAAAACAGGACCCATGCATAAAACATACTCAATCTAACCTATTTCTTTAATGTCCACATAATACATTAAAGCATAAACTGATCCAGCTGGTTGGTTTTTACAGTGCTGTAAGCCACAAATAAAAAGTTAAAATGAAGAACCTAACCTAACTAAATTTACAGTACAAGTAATCCTCAATTTACAAGTGGTCACTTAGTGACCATTTAATGTTACATTGGACACCCCCAAAGATACTTACAAACCAGTTCCAAACTTCCAATGGCTTCCCCTTCCCATCCATGGTCACATGATTGCATGTCAGGCACTCAGCAACTGGACTGCATTTATAGACGTTTGCAGCATCCCTCAGTCACATGGCCACATTTTACGACATTTTTGCTGAAAACCAGCATTTACTTCTGACTTTCAGCAAAAATGGCATATAACAAACTATGGGTTCAACTTTATAAGCTTGGCGTTTGCTTAAATGACTGCCACAGAAAAAGGTTCTGAAATTGGGTTGACCACGTGAGTGATCTGCTTTACAACTGTCATGACTTATGACTGCAGTGGGCAGGCTTTACTATGGTCGCAAGTTGAGTATGTCCTACTGTTCATCTGCCTGCCTCACTCTCGTCCAGGGGTGTCCAAACTTGGCTACTTTAAGACTTGGGGACTTCCACTCCCAGAATTCCCAGCATGGCTAGCTGGGGAATTCTGGGAATTGAAGCTCACAGGTCTTAAAGTGGCCAAGGTTGGACAGCCCTGTTCTACTCTCTTCAGAAGATCGCAGCTGTTTCCTCTGCATGGCCTGGGGTAGACCAATGCCCTATTGCACAACTGCAAATGTGAAGTTCCTATTGCAGCAATGTTCTTGTTTGCCCAACAGCACAACTGTCACTCTTACATTACAAAGGAGAAATTAAGGAGAACTGAAAGCTAGCTTTCGTAAAGAACTAGGCGACCATCTTCTAAGAAAAAAACAAAGGAAGCTACCCGTTCTGAGTAAATCGTGATGGCCCAGCCTTACTCGGTTGGTAAGAGTCTTGGAAAATGCAAAAACAGCATCGCTGAGTCAACCCTTGAGGTCAGGTCCGAACAGATGCTACTAAAGCAAGACCTGCTTGTCCCCTTCTGCTTCCATAGCATCACTTCCCTTCTTCTCTCTCTCTTGCCTGACAAAGAAAAAAATGCAGAACACAAAAAATGGAAAATGCAGTCAGGTGAACTTTTGAAAGCTTTCCACTGACTGAGTGTGCTGAATCTGCTTCCTAAAATAACCCACTTTCTGGGTTCCCTAGTACATGGGAGGATAAAGTAATCAGTCATGCTGGCTCCATGCCACAATGGCCCAAAACTGATGAAAATGGATGTGGTAACATTGGAAGACACTCACACCCCAATGTACTTGCATGAGACACTACAGTTTGGCCCTCATATGCTGTCCAGTTCTCTGTCCTCCAATATCTTTCTCCTGGGCATCTGCAAGAAACCAAAGATTGTCATACAGAATACAGAATATGAAAGTGGAAGGGACATTCAACGTCTAAGTTGAGTCCAACCCTGTGCCCAAGCAGAAGACTCCATACAGTTCTGAACAACTGGCTGTCCAAACTCTTCTTAAAAACCTCCAATGATGGAAGACTCACAACTTGTGAAAGAAACCAATTCTACTGATTAATTGTTCTCACCATCAGGAAATTTCTCCTTGGTTCTCGGTTGGATCTCTTTTTAATGATCTTCTACCCATTGCTTCTTATCCTGCCCTTAGGTGTTTTGGAGAATAGGTTGAACCCCTCTTTACTGTGACATCCCCTTAGATATTGGAAGACTGCTATCATATTACTCCTAGTCATTCTCATCACTAGGCTAGACATTTCCAGTTCCTACAATTGTTTTAGCCTCTAGACTCTTAACCATCTTTGTTGCTCTGTGCAAGATTGTATGAATTTATTCTCTATAGTGCCCAAGGGCGGAATTAGATAACATCATCTGTGTTAAATAATAAATAAATAATAATAATAATAAATAATAATAAATACATAATAAATACATAATAAATAAATAATCAGTAGCTCTTCTGAATTTTGCTTTATAGTGCAGTGTTGGTGTGGTGTTGGGGATTTTCAGTTCAATGTGTGAAGGGTGAAGGATATGTTTTTGTGTTTATTTTCATGGTCATGATGTGCACTGAAGATGGTGCTTGATTTTGTTGTACAAGGTGCAATGACAATAAAACTAAACTAAAAGGAGACAACTGAGCTCAGAGAGCTCCAAGGATCCCTCAGGAAAAATTCAACATTCCTGCTGACAAGTTAGGCTTTCATTCCTTGTCTGAGAGAGATTCACCTTTGATGCGTACATTGCAAAGGCCAGTTAGTTGCACACATGAATTGTGAAGGGCACCACCTCTCATATTTGACTGTCATTTTAACAGACTGTCAGTATGGATCTCCTCCAAGTTTTATTCACCTTCATCTTTTCATTTCTGTTTATTTAATCAGCTACACTCTTTGCTGGAGCCCTGTCTGCCTTTCACGCAACAGGGAAGATGCTTAACAAAACATTTTGAAAGTGCCTAAATGAAAGCTTCTACAGCAGCAGAAAACTGGCTTAGTTGCTTTCTTAGTAAGATGGCATGGGTGGTAGGGTACCCTCCTTGTTTTCTTTTCTTGCCAAGCAAAAAATGCATCCCTTCTTCATTGTTGCAGACCCAGCTCAATGGCCAATTTGCATCAGACCAGAAGGCAGTATACATTGTATGGTTTTCCCCAGCCCAAAACTATTTATTAATTGCTTGATATTTTTATTATATTATCATTTTCTTCAATTAAAAAAATCAGATATCATGATTCCAAAAGAGTTTATTTACTGAGTAGTTTAGAAAGATCTGTAAGGCAATCAGTCAGTGATGTACAAACTTGCTTTTGATATGTTAAAAATTCTCTCTAGCATAAAGCAGAGGTCTAACGCAGGATATTGACCCGTGCACTCCTAACTAATTAAGCTTCCTCTGCTCTACCTGGCTCACATGTTTAGAAGATGTTTTTAAAAGATATTAAGACTTCAGCTTCTAGCTTTATTTTTATTTACACAGATGTTCTCTAGAGGCCCCATGGATATCTTAGGAAATGAAACAGCTGGATGATGGGAAGCCAGAACTTTTCTGGGGAGGGCACTCACTTGTCCTCAAAAGGTGAGAGTAAGCTGGGGAAAGAGAAGCTTCATGAGATGTTGCTAGATGGGGAGCATCTATACCAGCTTGTCTTCTTGCCTTCTTCAGATGCCTGTGGGCCCATTTTACTGCTCTTTTAGAAATAGAGGAGTCCTTGACTTACCTCTATTCGTTTAGTGACTATTCAAAGTTACAAAAGAGCTGATAAAATTGACTTATGACTGTTTTTCATACTTACGACCATTACAGTATTCCCTGTGGTCACAAGGTCAAAATTAAAATGCCTGGCAATTGGCATGTATTTATGATGACTGTAGTATCCTGGGGTCATGTGATTACATTTTGTGACTTTCTGACAAGCAAAGTCAAAAGGGAAGCCAGATTTACTTAACACAGGGATTCACTTAACAACCGTGACAAGAAAGGTTGTAAAATGAGACAAAACTCACTTAACCACTGTCTTGCTTAATATCGGAAAGTGTTGGCTCAGTTGTGGTTGTAAGTTGAGGATTACTTGTAGAAGATTCCTCTCCAAATTTGGCCATTTTCAAAGATCTCCAGTATCTTATTGTTCAAATCTGCCTACAAGAAATTACTTGTTCCCATAATAGAATAAGTCCTCCCCCCTCCATTCTTTCCCCAGCTTTGAAATAATTTCAGCCACTGTTCCCTCAAAACAGGAAAATTATACAGGAAGACCATTCTTTTAGCTCAGAAAGTACCGATCCAAGTGAGAATTCTCCCTGAGCTTAACTGTGTCAGGACCAATTGAAAATCTCTGACAATGGACTGATTGGGGTGCCAGACTGAGTTTCACTCTTTGGCTTTTGCTATCAAAGAACTCTTGATCTTAATTTCCAACTGAAAATTCCAGGGAGAGTTAAATATTTACCAGGATGATGTTGTTAAAACAAAAAAAAAAATGTACAGAATGTCAGGAAACATGACTCATCAGTAAGTGCCTCTTAGGCATGCTTATCTGCAAGACCACGAAGGATGGGGTGGGATAAAGAAACAGAGATACCAAAGAAGGGCCTTGGTTCTTTCTCCTGTGTTCTCTGTGCCAAGTCTATGCCATGTGAATAATTAACCTCAATAACCCTATGCAAAACCTTTTCAAGGCATTTTCCTTGTTTAAATAATGACAAGTCCAATCAAAACTAGCCTTCCTGATGTTTAGCATTCCTGTGATTACTTCACCACCTTCATATTTATTGGAGAAGCACTTTTTATATTCATTTTTGACCCAAGAACATGTGGTAGCAGTGCTGAGCCCAGAATTCCTGGAAAGCTTGAATAGTCAGCCACACTATTCACATGAGCAGTTTCAAACTATTCAAAAAGACAATATGGGACACTTCTGCCTTCCTATAATTCATATGTGAATATCATATATGGTGTCAAAAGGGAGGGGTTATATTTGAACATTGTGCCCATGTTGAAATTTGACAAAATTCAGAGGAATCTCTAAACAGGGTTCTGCATTTTGGGACATCTTCTAGACACAATGATTTTAAGTGCTAAGGTATTTCCTGATGGCCAAGCTTTCTGATGCACACTTCTGGTTTCAACTGAAGGTAGAAATTGGAGCTGCTTTGATATAAAGGTTTCCCTGTCCAGTTGTGTCCAATTCAAGGGCATGATGCTCATCCCCATTTCTTTAGCGGAGAGAACTAATGTTGTCCAAAGACCATTTGCTGTGGTCATCTGGCCAACATGGCTATATGTCAAAGGTAAACGGAACACTGTAATTTTCCCACTAAAGTAGTATCTATTAATCTACTTGCATTTGCTAGGTGGACAGGAGCTGGGGGAGGATGGGGGCTTACTCCACGGGGTGTCCAGGTCTTAAACCCAGACTATCAGCTTTCCAACTGAGAAGCTCAATGTCTCAAACCACTGTGCTACTTTGATACCCATATGTCCCTGAAAATAAGACCGGGTCTTATGTTAATTTTTGCTCCAAAAGATGTATTAGGTTTATTTTCTCAGTTAGGTCTTCTTTGTGGGGAAATACAGTACTAAATGCATCCGTATGGCTAATGATCTTAACTGGGGCTTATTTTTGGGGTAGGACTTATAAGAATCCTGAAAAATCACGCTAGGGCTTATTTTTCAGTTGGGTCTTATTTTTTGTGAAACATGATATATATACTACTAAAATATTTGTGTTTATTTGTAAACTTCAATTGGGCGAAATGGTGCATCATAGAGCAAACGTTTTTGAATCAATGTACCTCAATTGGCCTAATTTAAAGAATGTGTCCAAAGTCCAGCTTCTCTGGAATTGAAATTTGGCAAAGTTGTGGCCACTTCAGTGCATCTGCACTCAGATACAGTTACGTGATCGTCATTTCCAAGACTACTTGCCAGCTTCCTACGAGGAAAGCCGTACTCCCATTGCTTTTTTGTCCACCTGTAAAATAAGGAAATATCTATGAAATGCAGTGGGTCATGGATTATTTAGTTGCTTAGAAATCTGTAGAACTCATGAACTGACAGCCAATCAGCATTTGCCATTCCTGGTCAATACTAGTGCAGAAATAAGTGCTCAGTTGTTATTTAGGAACTGACAATTCCTAAAGTATGTCAATTGCTGAGAACTTTAGGAGTTGAAGTATACACATCTGGAGACTGAACAGATTGGGAAAAGCTACTCTAAAACAATGGCACTTGGTACTTGATCTAAGTCTGATGGATTTTTGATAACTAACTTTATTTCTGTTTTTATTTATTTACCAAATTCAGGGCAACTTAAAACAATATACCAAAATGATGTATAATTTTACACAACTTGATAACACCAAACAGTACACAAGAACTATAACAGTAGTATGCTTAATTATTAGGTAATAATAAATGTCATCCAAATAAAGATGGCAAATGGTCATTCCTTAAGGACCTTCTTTCTGGAAAAGTCAGGTCTAAAAGCTTCTAGGAGCTGGAGTGTCAAACTCACATCATCATAGTGGCCTCCCATGATGTATTGGAACTTTTTTCCCCTTCACTAAACTGGGCGTGGGCGTGGGCATGGCCAGCGCATGACACATCCAGTCTGCGAGCTGGGAATTTGACAGTTCTGTTCTAGAGGATCATCATGGAAGAGACCAGTCTGATTCATCTCTAGAACTGAGTACTAACTCAAATACTCTGACCATTTTAGGTGGGTCAATTCTAGTTGGAGTCAGCTATCCTATAAGGATCTGTTATGCTAGGTAGAGCTGGCTTTATAAATCAAAATCATTTGAATTATACTTAGACATTTACTGGTAGCAAGTGCAAGTTCTGCAAGATAGATATTATGTGCTCAGGATGATTAATAAATGGGCCACCACATTTGAACCAACTCTCATTGCACGTACTGTAAACTTCAAAAGCAGACCCATGTAGAGTTCCCTGCAGTAGTTTAATAGTATGGGGACAAGGGCATGAGCCATTGTATCCTGATCATAGAAAACCAACTGCTTCATTTTTTCAACATTGGTAAGTCAGTCCTCCAAGTCTGGAACACATTGTCCCAAACAGTTGAAACTTTAATGGGAAGAACTTCTGAAAGTTGGACTGGATTGAGAGAAAAGCGAATGACCAGAGAGACTTTATCTTGCCTGCATGACAATGGCTAAGGCTAATTCCAAGAAGAAATGTCCTTATTGCCAGAGGGGAGTTTTGCTTTTCCCCAGAGGTCCATGAGAAAGCACAAGAGGTAAAAGATTTCCCATCCACTCTGTGTTACCATCAAATGTGAGATGCGGATGTTAGTCTCCAAGTGGTTGAACCTTCCTGAGAGACAAGCCAACACCCTGTCTCCTTCCCAGGCAGTGGGATTGCTTCTGCTACATTTTCCCTTTTTTCCTGTGAAGAAAAAAGGAACCTTGTGGATTAGAGCTCAATCAAAATAGTATAAACATTACTTATTGGTGATGACCTTTTTTAAGGATGAGGTCTCTGGAAAGCTTTGCAAGAACACTAAATCAACAGCAGCAGAGATGTCAAATTAAATTCCTTTGTTGATTTCAGCGGTTCCTTTGTCAAAGACAATTCTTCCAATGCCATTTTTAGGACCGGCTTTATGTAACTGACTTCCAAGAGGAAGAAGTAATCATAACTGTCCAACACTTGTGTAGATTAGGTGATAAAATGGAAAAACACTGGCCAAACATGTCCAAGATTAAACATCAATTCAAGTTTTTCAAAGGTGTGCAGCAGTCAAATATTATTGCCAACTTCAAAACAGATCTGGGCTTCTACAGCCATCTTTTCATTTCTCAGCTTGCTACACAGTTTGGGATGGGGGAGAGGCTTGGAATGTCAGACCAGACAATAACAATAGATCATCCCGTGGGAACCAAGGTCATCTCAACAGGTGCCGGACAGATACTGGAAGGAGTTATCAGAGAATCACTAGGACACCCAATTGGATAATGTGACAAGGATAGGAGGGGAATATCTATTCTTTAATTATACTAAAACCATGGGAAATAGAGTTGGTTTTGCTTTCATGCGTGCAGAAATGTTATACTCAATAAACAGTTCTTTGAGAAAGCTGTTTGTCTCAGAGTGCTGAATGGGTTGGGTTCATCAGTCAGAACTTTGACAATTATATTTGTACCACAAGAGGTTATCCTGTGAATTCATTGCTATAACACACTTTGTACCACTATATTGTTAGGGTTAGACAAGACAATTTCTGAGAGCTAAAAACATACAGAAAGGAAAGGGGGTGGTGGAAATAAAGGCACAAGAATTGTATATTAATAATTGCAAGTGATCTTATCAGGCAATGCACTACAAGAACCAAGCCTGATCTTGGGTGATAAAGTAAATGATAACTGAAAGCATTTTGCAAAACTCAGACTGAATTATTACTTAAGAAGAGAAATGGAGCATAAATTACTGTGTTCAGAAACTTCCCTCACTGCATTGATCATGCTTAGATTGAGAGGACCACAATTAGGTTTTCATGACTTCCAAATATCAGCATTTCCTATGTTGACCATCAGGAAATAGTATGTGACCAATTTGTCCTCACTAGAACTAATCAGATAATACTGGTACATGGCCTATTCCATCAGGTCTAAACCCTCTACAAATATAATTCCACTTTAGATGACGATATACAGACATTATCTTTAGAAGATATTCAGATCCTATGTTCATCTAGATAGCTAGATAGCTAGCTGTCTCTATCTATCTGTCAACTATCATCTATCCATCCATCTATCTATCATCATCTATCTATTATCTACTATCATCTATATCTATCTATCTAACTATATCTATCATTTATCTAATGTATCTATCATCTATTTATCCATATTTATCTAGCTACCTGGGTATATCTATCTATCTATCTATCCACCATCATCATCATCATAATCATCATCATCATCTATCATCATCATCTATCATCATCTATCTATCTATCATCTATCTATCTATCATCTATCATCTATCTATCTATCTATCTATCTATCTATCTATCTATCTATCTATCTATCTATCTATC
>BLBF01000046.1:6574329-6590685 GCA_015471245.1 Laticauda colubrina
TGCTGGTGCTGCTGGTGCTGCTGGTGCTGCTGGTGCTGCTGGTGCTGGTGCTGCTGGTGCTGCTGGTGCTGCTGCTGCTGCTGCTGTGGAGGAGCAGCCCCGACAACCTGGAAGCCCCTCTGATGAGGGCCCATGTGGTCCTGCCAAAGGGAGGAAGAGGCAGACGCGAGAATGGGAGAGGAGGCAATACAACATCGAGGAGGAACATGAGGATGAGGTGCTGGAGTGGCTGAGAGAGAATGAGTATCTATGGCGGAAGGGACACAGGCTCTATAGGGACACCAAAAGGAAGCAGGCTGCTTGGAGAGAGAAGGCGGAAAGCCAGGGCTACACTTCGGAGGTGCTCCTCGGCTGGTTGAAGCACATGCACACCTGGTACGGGAAGCTGCACCTCAAGAAATCTGGCCAGGCCGCGGTCAAGCTGACGGACAGAGAGAACTACATCATGGCCAAGTGCAGCTTCCTGGAGGGTGAGATCGGCCACCGAGGAGCAGCCCTTCTCACAGCCCTCTCTCTGAGGCAGCCTGCTGAGAGCCAGTCCTCTTCCAGCAGAGAGTCAGCTCCTGTCTCCAGGCAGGTGTCTGTGGAGCGTGCCACGACGGAGAACCCCCCGACAGCTGTACTAACCATGGTGGAGTGCGTGGAGGACCCCCTGTTGTTATCTCGGGGCCAGGCACCCCAGTGGTGCTTCAGACCAGCACTCCAGCAGCAGCCACCTCCACAGCACCTGGACCCTTCATCCCTGAGACTGGGCACACCTCTGAGTGACCAAGAGGAGTGCCAGAGACTGGGTGGCTACCTGTTGACTTTATTTGGACACTTGACTTGGGTCATTTTTCTTTTACAGCTTGTTATTAATAAAGATTATCTTTGCTTCACACACTTGCTTCATTTATTTTTGTGAATAAAGTCTTGTTGGAAACTTTTAGAAATGGTTTAAGCCTTTGCATGCTTGTGGGATGGGTAATAGCTGTGGGATGGGCAGGGATACCTGTGGGATGAGTAATAGCTGTGAGATGGGCAGGGATACCTGTGGGATGGGTAATAGCTGTGGGATGGGCAGGGATACCTGTGGGATGGGTAATAGCTGTGGGATAGATAAACCTCCAGTGCAAGCATAGTGGGACTGTATGGTCCACCCTCCCAGCTGCCACACCTATGGCCTTTCATTATCAATAATAATGTGAGCATTGATCCTCACATGTCAACATAAACACAACTCTTCATTAAATGCCCTGTTCATTGTAGGCCCACCCAACATACATGGCTCAATCTCATCAGTGTGATGAGACAGGCTGAAGGATGCATCCATTAATCATCTATCATCCTGTCTTGCCACTCCACTGCTCCAGCTGGGGAGTTGCACCAGTGTTTCAGGAGGTTGCGCTGCTTCTTCCCTTCACGTGAGGCTCTGCTGGGGCCTTGCACATCCTCAGTGTCTATCAGGTTTTGCCCTTGCCTCCATTCCCCAGGCTCCATGTCCCCACAAGCCTATTCTGCAACACTGGGTAGCGGGTGCGCATGAGATTGTGCAGGATGCAGCCAGCTTCCACGATCCTCCTCACGGTCTCTGGGCGATGCTGCATGGTGGTGAGAAATACCTGGAACCTGTTGGCCAGGATGCCAAAGGCGTTCTCCACCACCCGCCTTGCCCTGGACAGCTTGTAGTAGAAGATCCTCTCTTCATGGGTGAGGAGTCTGGAAGTGTAGGGCTTCATGAGGTAGGTTCTGAGGGAGAAGGCATCATCCCCCATGATGAAGTAGGGCACATCTTGCATGTCATTGGGCAGGGGGTCTGGATCTGGGAAGCCCATGATGAGGTTGCGTTCCAGCCCCTCCTTGAGGTCACTGGCGTTGTATACCTGGGCATCTGAAGCAGACCCGTTGCCTGAAGCATCGGTGTACATGAACTTGTAGTCAGCATCGACCATGGTGAAGAGGATGATGCTGAAGAAGCCCTTGTAGATGAAATAAGTGGACCCCGACTTGGCTGGAGCTTTGCAGGCCACGTGCTTGCCATCTATGGCTCCAACGGTGTGGGGGAAGTTCCACCTCTGATACCACTCTCTGCAACTTTCTTCCAGCCTTCTTCAGTGGAGGGGCACTGGAGGAGCTCCTCCTTGTATTCTTCGATGATGGCCTGCATCCCTTCTCTGAACACAATGCTGATGGTGTTGTGTGGCACCCTCCAGCCCTACTGCATGCTCCTGTAGGTGGTCCCTGAGGCCAGGTGGCGCCTTGAGCCCAGGTTCCAGGTTGGGCCGGAAGTGGGTGCTCTGCTTGGTAAACCTGGTTGTCAGTTGCTCCACAACTTCATCAAACATGGCTGTAGGCCTCCTCATGAAGTTCTGGAATGCACGAGGGTCTTCATTCCTCAGCTCCACCATCAGCTTGTTGTACAGTCCGTACTCTGCTCTTCTCCCAATCCATCTTTGGACCCAGACGCTTCTTGGCCACCTCCTTTTCTTCCCGTAGAACAGTTTAAAGAGCCTGTAGATGGCTTCGCACTGTTGCAGAACGATGGTGGCTACCAAAAGGACTGTGTTACGATCCATGGTGGACATCAATGGATGCTGTGGAAGAGCAAGAGCCAGATGAAGGCTGCAGAGGTCTGCACAGCAGGGCTGCTGGACTGAAAGTGAGATCCAGGTGAGTTGCTCCCCCTTTTCATAGGCAATATAGGTTTTCCACTATGTGTCCTTTTGCATCCTCTAGGCATCCTCTAGACATCCTTAATATCCGAGATAGGTCCCCTTTGCAAATGTTTTTTCCGTTTTAAATGCTTTCTTTGCGAGCTGCATCCGCTTTCATCCTTTCTCCATCCGTGCTACTAACGCTGCGCGTCCGTTCAGCGTCCGTTTCGCTTCCTCCCTGTGTCTGCTTTCCACTGGAGCAGATTTGAGTTGCGCGGATGCGCAGCGGATGCCTAGCGGATGTGGCGGATGCGTAATGGATGACGACAGATGCAGAACGGATGTTCCCCGTATGCGTTGCGGATGCAGAACGGACACGTTGGATACATTTTCCGCTCAAAAAGTTTTGAGCAGCTCAAAATTTTTTGAGCGGATGGAACCTCAGTCGAAGGATGCTGGATGGATAGAGAGGAATAAAAACGGACGCAGTGAGTACAGAACGGATGCATTGCATTAACCAACAGATGGCAAGTGTTTCTCTCCGTTTTACATCCTCTTTCCATCCGTTGGTGCAGTATGACATGGGCTTTAGGTAGCTCTAATTGTTAGCAACAAAATGATTAGTGTGGCTCTTCATACCAAAATAATGAGACGGGTTACATTAAAGTTTTGAAAAGGCAAGGATAAAACCAGGAATTTCCACATCATCTGAACAATTCAGAGGCCAGAGAAGCAGAGGATGACCGAGGAGCCTCCAAAGAAAGGAGATCCAGAGCAAAAGATCTGCACCTACAGAAGACATAACTTGGGTTTAGGTGTGATTATAATCAATCATCAACATGTTTTCTCCAAAGATCTTAAAGATGTTACATGACCAGGAGCAAAGTTTCACAAATATGTGAAATTAAGTCTTATAACCCCTTGAATATATAGGTCATCAAGAATAGAAGGAACATGACTCAATAATCAAATGGAGGCATTTTGAACTTTGTGAATTTTCTGGCTTGTTTCCAAAGACAGTGTTATGTGAAGAGCATTGTTTTATTTTCCTGCTTTTCTTATGCATTTAGATAGCTCTCAAAAATTAGAGTAATTTCCAGGCAGAACCTAAAAGTTCTAAGAATAAAAGGCCCCAAATGCAGCCAGTGTTGTGGAAGATCACCACACCTTACTCTGGTAGGAAGGCCAATTCTGTGCTTAGGCAATATTTCTCAACCTTGGCAACTTTAAGATGTTTGAGCTTCAACTCCCAGAATATTTTAGCCAACATGCTGGGAATTCTGGGAGTTAAAGTCCACACATCTCAAAGTTATCAATGCTGAGAAATGCTGGCCTGCTGGAAACTCAGGTAAACTCTAGATGTTCTTCAAATGAACCAGGGAACAGCGACTGAGCAATGTCATTCCAGGAATCAGAACCTTCTTCTTGATGTTGCTTCTGATCCACTGATATTCTTGGAGTGTGCTCAGGCTGTAAATCCTCAAGCAATTTTTGACACAATTCCCCCTGGCAGAAGAATGAATGTGCAAATAAATTCCACAGAGGTTAACAAAGGTGCTCCTTTGAAAATTCAGAAATATGTAAGTTGAAGATCAGTTCTGATCTACGAGCTGTCAAATGCTGGCCTGGGCATGCTAAATAAAACACTTGTTTTATGCTTGTCCATTAATAATCTTTATTCTTTGAGAGAAAGGTTATTATTATTGCTGTTGTTGTTGTTAGGAATGTAAGTCACCTAACAGTTGGGTTGGAAAATATATAAACCAGGATAGACATTTTAATACTGTCTCTTTAAGGGAGTGCTAAAATTGTAATTAGGTGTGGTTCCTCAAATGGCCATAAGTTGGAGCCAGAAACCTGGCTTGTCCTGTTCTGTTCTGGAGAGTGTTGCCTTCCTATTGACTGTTGCTGATCATAGTTGGATTTGATGTAAGTCTGCTACTGAACTTTTTTGATACTGGACTTTGTTATTGGATTATCCCTGGACTGAAAACTGACTGCTTTAACCATGAATGACTTGGACTGTTTTGTTGAACTTTGCTTAACTGTTTTACTGGAAGTAAAAACCTACATTTTACTATACAGTGTAGCTGTGTGCTGTGTGTGTGTTATTCTTCACCACTCTCACTACATCTCCCTGTGTGCACTCATTCTCCTAATGGGGAATTATCTCAACAATTATTATTATTCAAAATCTCAGCATTGGGGGCACATTTGGATAGGTGTGTGACTGGCCCTCTATGAGGAAAATGCGAAGTTTCTAATTCTGATAAACAAATGAACAAATATAGATACATACATCAGCCCAGAGCAAACCATGGTGTTTGCTTAATGACCACAGTGGTGACTTTACAACTGTAGCATTTGCTTATTGGCCATTGCAAACAAGTTCATAAAATCAGGCCAGTCACATGAGTGATCCAATTTATAACGATCATGAGTTAGAACTGTGATAGACAAACTCAGAGGTGATATTCAGCAGGTTCTGACCAGTTCTGGAGAACCAGTAGAGAAATTTTGAGTAGTTCGGAGAGCCGGCAAATACCATCTCTGACTGTCCCTATGCCCATCTATTCTCTGCCTCCTGAGTCCCAGCTGATCAACTGGGTCTTCCTCTGTTGCCCTGCACAGGAGAATGGAGCTAGAAAGCAGGTTAGTAGGGTAGGGAGGGATTGGGATTCTGCAGTAACCTTCCCCCCAGGAGTAGGGAAGGAATGGGGATTTTGCAGTATCCTTCCTGTGCCACGCTCACCAAGCCACACACACAGAACCTGTAGTAAAAAAAAAATTGAATCCCACCACTGGGCAAACTCAATTAGTATCGGCAATGAGGTAGAAGATGTAAGTAGAATGCAATGAGAAATGCCAAAAAAACTTCCCACACTGGTGCATTCTGGGCAAGCTGCAGTTTCTGAGTCCTCTTCAAATTAGGGGCTCTTGGTGCTGTCTGAGCTTGGTTGTATTTATGTAGACATTTCATTGCCCAAACTAGGTAACATTACAACTCTGTAAATTGCTTTGAGAAGGCTATAAAGCACTATGAGGCAGTATATAAGTAAGTGCTATTGCTATTATCAGTGCTGGTAAGGAGTGGGGTTTCTGAATTAAAGTAGAGCACCAAGAACCCCTCATTTCAACCCTGAGCTATAATTATTCTTTCCTCAGCTCTTCAAATTATATGGATTTGGGGCAAAACTGAATAGGAAAAATGATTTCCCCCTCCATTGTATCTATCAACCAAAGATGGACCTAGTGACTGTCCCCACCCTTCTGCCAGAGAATTCATGTTCCCAAAGACATCCCCAGTTCAGGCATTCAGAGACAGAAGCTCTGAACAAACAACAGCCCTGTTCTTCTCCTGGCTAACCAGAGGAAACTCACGTCTGCCCAGAATGATCACACAAAACCTACATTGTCCTGATGCACATTTTCTTGAGATGCTTCTGAGATCAGAGCCCATGGAATGAGTGGGTGGATGTGACAAATATGACTCTTGGAATGAGGGAAAAAAGAGATGTGCAAGAGCCTACAGTTGGCATAGGGATGTTGTAATGGTATGTGAGAATGACCTTGGGAAACAAGGGGAGGGGATGCTGCCTAGGGAACAATTATACAAGAGAGGCAGGACCCCCGACTGGCTAAAAGCCAGAGGGAAAAATTCAGGAAGGATCTTCCCTCAAGGATCAAGCAGTTAAAAGTGCTGGTGGGAGTTTGTATCTTCAGATTTGCAACATTCTGTTAATGCAGCCTTACAATAAAGTAGGATTAGCTCATCTAGACTGGTTTCCTGTTTGGTTTACCCAGGAGGGCTGGGATCAATCTTGCAAGTCTAAAAGTGCAAACTTCCCACTGCCACTTTTAACCTTCTGATCCATGAGGGCAGGTCCTTCCAAAAGTCTCTTCCTCTAACTGTTAAGCCACTGGAGGTTTGATTGTGGATAGGATTAAAAAATAAGCATATTGGGAGCCAGTTGGGTATAGTGGTGAAGTCACTAGCCTAGAAATCAGGAGATTGGGAGTTCTAGTCTTGATTTATGCAAGAAGCCAACTGGGTGCCTGAGGACTCCAGTCCCTCTCTCTCAGCCCTGGGCAGAAGAATACAATGGTAATCCACTTCTAAAATCTTGCCAAGAAAACTGCAGGGACTGGTCCAGCAGTCACCAGATGTCAACATTGACTCAAAGGAATTAAACAACAGCAACAACCAAACAAGGTGAACAGTAAAGAGATAATATATTTGATTATTAATGTTTTAACTGGGGCTTGAACTGTATTTGCTCAAAATTGGAAAAATGAGAAAATTCTGATGGAAGAGGAGGTGATTAAAAAAATAATGGAATGTGCGTCATGGCGCATGTGCACTCTATTCCTCCTTGGATGTTGTGCATCTGTGCATGCGTGCGTAATTTCCCTCTTGCATGCAGCACATCTGTGCATGCACGCATTTCTCCTGTGCACCCCGTCTCCACCCCCTGCACATGCGCGCCAGATACCCGACAATCGGCTGTTGGGCAGCAGCAAGTGCACATGTGCAGTGGGACTCTTCCGGGCAACCTCTCGTGTGCCAGGGGAAATGGCTCTGCATGCCACTTTTGGCATGCGTGACATAGGTTCGCTACCACTGGTCTAGACAGTCACTTATCTGAAATGGTGTAGGGTCTCCTGATTGAGCAGGGGGCTGGACTAAAAGACCTCTGACGTCCCTTTCAGCTCTATTCTATTCTAAGTGAGACAAAAGGATGAACCCAAAGGCATACAAGTGAGTTCCAAAGATTAGTAGGGCTGAGAAACAGGTTCCTCTGGTCCAAATATAAGGTAGCCCTTGACATAGCAACCATTCAAAGTTCTGATGGACCCAAAAAAGGCACATGACCAGTATTTTAAGTTCTGACAGCTCCCCCCCACCAGGTGACATGATTGCATTTTGCATGCTCAGCAATTTGCCTGCATTTACAGCTATTTGTAACATGCTACTATCAATTTCTTTGCTGAAAACCAGCATTTACTTCTAGTTTTTGGAAAAAAATATCAATTGTGGAGAATTTGGTTAATGACTCTGGCATTTGCTTAATGATTGCTCCAAAAAGTTTACAGAATCAGATGCAGTCATATGATGACTCGCTTAACGACCAGCGTGATTTACACGAGTCATAACTGTAACTCCAGGCTCAATTATGGTTATAAGTCAAGAACTATCAGTACCATGCCTGAGTCTCATATGGTTCATGGTTTATTTTGGTCTATTTAGTTCAGGGGTCTTCAAACTTGATAGGTTCAGGACTTGTGGACTTCAACTCCCAGAATTCCTCCTCCAGTCATGTTAGCTCAGGAATTCTGGGAGTTGAAGTCCACAAGTCATAAACTTGCCAACTTTTGAAGACCCTTGATTTAGTTGTTCATTTGTTTTTTGCAGGTCTAGAGTCACTATTTCCTGCACTGAAGCGTCACACTGAGCTTCCTTGAAATATTTCCTCTAATTAAACATACCAAGGGGTGTGTACAGCTCACCATGGCCTTGTTTTCAGAACGAAGCTTGCCCAAGAGCAACGCGGACAATAAAACACCTGGCTGGACCAATATAGAAACGCCTGCGGGTGAATAATTTGAGTCTTCCTGTCAGAAAACTCACCAAAGAGAGGGAGGGGCAAAACAGAAAAGGTACTAAGCAGAAGTGCCAATAAGAACATGGACAGGAGTGAAAGGAGTAGAACACTTTCTGTTCTGTATAAAATAGTTTACTCCAAATCCTCGAATGTGATTGGCTAGAAAAGCCGGCATAGGGATTGGTTCACTAGGAACCAATCCAAAAGAGCCACCAAAAGGCGGCAAAATCAAGTAACTGCCATTGGCTACAAGCCAGCAGGCAAGCCGTATATAAAGGCTGCCGCAGCTAGAGCCAAACTGTCCCGTTTTACAATAATTGTTGAAATAAAGACTTTTACTGTTGGAACCTGGTCTACCTCGCGTTTTTCTGGACGGAACACTGGCGACGAAGGTGGGATCGTCCTAAAACGTGAGACTGTGCACGCGGTGAATTGAAATCCAGGCTTGAAGCGACGGCCGGAAATAATGCACTGCCCACACCCTTCAATTCCAATGAAGAAGATTGGGAATCCTACATAGACCGTTTCCAAATTTACTTAGAAAGTAACGAGATGGAAGAGATCTCAGACCAGCATAAGAGGGCTGTCTTCTTAACGCATTGTGGACCAACTATGTTCAAGATGGCCAAAGCATTGGCGAAGCCCAGGGACGTAAAACAAATGACCTGGCCCAAACTCCAGCGAAAGTTAAAAGCTCACTATGCACCAATGGTGTCAAACCTCATCAAACGGCATGAATTCTACCGAAGGGACCAAAAAGAAGGTGAGACCATCGCTGATTTTGTGGCAGCCCTCTGACAACTGGGGGGAGTGTGCGAGTTCCTGAACTTAGATGAAGCCATGCGAGATCGAGTGGTATTGGGTTTAAAAGACTCTAATTTACAAAGTAAATTGCTAAATAAACCCAACCTAACTGTGGCTGAAGCAATCGCAGAAGCCACAGCCGCAGAAGCCACGAAAAAGTCAGCGGCCACCATGAAACAAATGAACGCGAATAACGTCGAAACGAGCCTAACCAGAGGGAAGAAGCAATTTCCCGCCACTACACACCATGAAGATTTTGACGAGACATCAGAATCCGGAGAGGATGACGACAAGGTCCACCGCCTGTACGCCAACAAAAAAAGGCGCGAAAAAAGAAATTGGTGGGAATGCGCTGGTTGCGGAGGAAACCACCCTCGAGCCGATTGCAGATTCCACGATGCCATCTGCCAAGCTTGCAAGAAAAGGGAACACATCGAGAAAGTCTGTAGGAATCGAAAAAATAACAGCCCTAACAGACGCAGGAACTCTCCCCCACAAACTGAATCGAAACAAGCCAAGAGAAAGTGGGAGCGCAACAAGCGACCTATTAACCGAGAAAAGACCCATCAAACTGTCACTATCGGAAGCGCTCAGAGGAAAGGGAAAGAAAGTTAAAATCATTGTAGAAATTGAAGGCAGCCCCTGTGAGATGGAAGTCGATTCTGGGTCTTTCCTGTCAATGGTGTCGTGGGACATAATCAGACAACTGGTCCCAAATATCAAACTAAAAGAACTCCAGAAACAAAAATTAACTCTGAAGGACTACCAGGGGAATCGAATCCCTGTGGTAGGTCTAGGACATTTCTGAGTCGCTTACAAGCAGCATGTCGAAGTCCTGCCTCTGACAATAGTTGACTGAGACCGACCCAGCCTCCTGGGCATCGAATGGTTCGCATCATTGGGCATCGGAATGACTGGAGTGGACCGAGTGGCTGCAACCGACTGGGAAGAAAACCTGATCCATGAGTTCCAGGACATTTTCGATGGCAGCCTAGGCAGGTATCGGGGGACCCCAATTTCCTTTAATTTAGACCCACAGGTGGCCCCTAGAAGATTAAAGGCCAGACAAGTTCCCTTTGCATTAAAAGCAAAAATAGAGGAACAATTGAATAAATTAATTGACCAAGGGGTTTTGGAACCTGTTGACCATGCTAAATGGGAGACACCAATAGTAACACCGGTTAAACATGATGGGTCGGTACGCATCTGTGGAGACTACAAGGCTATCCTGAACCATGCGCTGCAACAAAGCGCATACCCGGTGCCAGTCGTACAACATTTGCTACACTCACTCGGGGGAGGAAAGATTTTTGCCAAACTAGATCTAGCATAAGCTTACCAACAGCTTCCAGTAGACCCCTTAACGGCCGAGGCACAGACAATAGTGACTCACAAAGGGGCATTCAAGTGTAACAGACTTCAGTTTGGAGTGAGTGTTGCCCCAGCCGTTTTCCAAAGCCTCATGGAACGCCTATTAAATGGAATAAAAGGGGTCGTACCATATTTTGACGACGTCCTGATTTCGGCTAAAGATACGACCCAACTAGAAAAAAGACTAAGGGATGTACTAACAAAATTTGGAGAATCCGGTCTGAAAGTTAAAAAAAAAAAAATGCTGTTTAATGACCGATCGCGTCGAATTTCTGGGCTACTTAATTGACGGAGAGGGTATACACCCTACTGAAAAAAAAGTCAAAGCCATTAAAGACACACCACAGCCAAAAAACAAAACGGAATTGCAGGCATTTTTGGGTCTAATAAATTTTTATAATGTATTCCTCCCCCACAAAGCAACAATAGTGGAACCATTACACCGTTTGCTGGATAAGAAAACGAACTGGACTTGGGGTCATAGAGAGCAAAAGGCATTCCAGAAAATAAAAAAAATATTAACATCAAACACCGTTCTTATCCAGTTTAGTAACACACTTCCATTGACGGTAACCTGTGACGCCTCACCATTTGGAGTCGGTGCCATCCTGAGCCACCAATTTCCAGAGGGGAGAGAGGCACCCATCGCTTATTACTCAAAGACTCTGTCTAAAACAGAACGCAACTATAGTCAGCTAGACAGAGAAGCCCTGGCAATTGTCGCCGGAGTGAAATGTTTTCACGAATACCTTTATGGAAGAACATTTTTGATTGTAATGGACCATAAACCGCTACTAGGAATTCTGGCAGGAAACAAGCCTACATCGAACATTTTATCCCCGCAGATGACTAGATGGTCAGAAATCCTAGCAGCATACTCTTACACACTGACACATCGACCCGGGAAGCAAATCTCCCATGCAGACGCATTAAGCAGAGCACCGCTGCCGACGATGGAGGAAGACCCAGTGCCAACAATGACCACTCTGCAAATAGAGACATGCCCCAAACTACCAATATCTGCAAACAATGTCGCCAGAGCCACCACAAAGGACCCAGTGACTGCCCGCATATTAAACTGGGTAGGTAAAGGCTGGCCGGAAAACCAAAAAACTGAAAACTTTAAACCTTTCCGGACCAGACAAACCGAACTCTCAGTTCAAAAAGATTGTTTATTGTGGGGTGATCGAGTAGTAATTCCTCCTAAACTACAGACTAGAGTGTTGGGTATGCTTCACAAAGACCACCCTGGTATTGTAAAAAATGAAAAGCCTAGCTAGAAGCTATGTCTGATGGCCTGGTCTAGATAAAGACATCGAATACTGGGTTGCTACTTGTACGAAATGTCAAAAATCCAGGCCTTCCCCACCACAAGCACCCATAAGGGACTGGGAGACCTCACGAGGCCCCTGGTCTCGGATCCACATTGATTTCGCGGGTCCTACTAGGGGGCATGCCTTTTTAATTGTCGTAGATGCATACTCAAATTGGCTGGAAGTTGTAGTAATGGCATCTACGACAACCAAGGCGGTTATTAAACAACTTAACAAACTCTTCGCAACCCATGGATTGCTGGACGTCCTAGTGTCCGACAATGGGCCACAATTAACCACCATCCAATTTGAACAATACCTAGCCTCCCTAGGTATACGCCATGCATTGACCGCGCCGGCCCACCCAGCAGCAAATGGTAGGACAGAGAGAATGGTCAGGTTTACAAAAGAAGGTTTAGAGAAAATGGACCTTGGGGATGTCCAGGATAAAATTAACCGTCGACTCACCCTCCAACATATCACACCCAGCACTGTAACCAACAAAAGCCCAGCGGAATTATTAATGGGAAGAAAACTTAGGTCGCAATTAGACAGGTTGCACCCAAATTACACTTTGGAAAGACCCCCCGACTCCTCCAGCCGGTTCCGAACATTTAAAATCGGCAACCTAGTCTACGCAAAAAATTTCACTGGGGAACCCCTATGGCTTCCAGCCACAATCACACAACTCACAGGCCCCCGGTCCTACTGACTAACCGTAGACGATGGCAGGGAATGGAAGTGGCACATAGACCAGCTTCGTTCCCGAAACATTGAAAGAAATACAAACTCACAACCACAAATAATAAAAATCGACGAAAACAAAACCAAAGAGGTTTTGTGAACATTGTTTGTGAACATTGTTCACCCTAACTGGTTTAGGTGAAATAATAACTATGAATCATAGTTAGTGTATGTTAGAGTGTATACAGCTTTAACTGTGAAATAGCAATTAAAGGAGTGGTTAAGAAAACAATATAAAAGTAGCAAGACTACGGCTTGCTCTCTCTCTCTGGCTTTGATGATCCCTGATTACTGCTTGGAATCAAGACTGCATTGCTCGAACGGGAGAGACAACAAAGGACTGATTTTTAAGTGAACTGACATAGGATATTCTACATGGACTTTGCTAACTGAATACCCCTGAATGGACTGACTACATGGTAAATGAATATTGGACTGTTATTTGACTATGCCATAACCTTATACTGGAATAAAATATATTCTTGATAGCACAAGCGTATCTGTTATTTTTACTGTATGTTAATAAACATACAAGCTTAGCTCACTCATTTATCTGTGTGCCTATCTGACTAAAGCTGCACATTCTGTTTAGCTTGTCTACCTAACCCTGGTTGGGGAACCCAGGCTTAACAGGGGGCAAATACAAGAAAATAATAAAGAACTTTTTAAAATAAACTCAGAACATTTTAACAAACAAAAAGAGCAAAAAAGAAACTTACGGTTAGATGAAACTTGCGGAAAAAATCCAGTCGAAGGGGCCAGCCAAGCCTGCTTGACCTGCCAGGAGAGGCCAGGAGGGAGCGGCAAAACCACCAGCCTGAGAAACTCAAGCGGAAGCAAAATGGCCGACTCACCCTTCCAGGCGGTTCCATGGAAAAGAGCCGGAGAGACAGCAACCCCATCCGAACCGGTTGAAGTCTCCAGCGAAAATGAACCGTGCAAGTCCAGTAGAATCCGAAGAAGCCCCACCTACCTGCGCGACTACATCACCACGTAGGACTAAACCAAGGGGGGAGGGGTGTTCTGTATAAAATAGTTTACTCCAAATCCTCGAATGTGCCAGCTAGAAAAGCTGGCATAGGGATTGGTTCACTAGGAATCAATCCAAAAGAGCTGCCAAAAGGCGGCAAAATCAAGTGACCATCATTGGCTACAAGCCGGCAGGCAAGCCGTATATAAAGGCTGCCGCGGCTAGAGCCAAACTGTTCCGTTTTACAATAATTGTTGAAATAAAGACTTTTACTGTTGGAACCCGGTCTACCTCGCGGTTTTCCGGATGGAACACTTTCACAAAACATCTTTTTTCCCCTTTTTTTTTGGGGGGGGGGGAATACTGTATAACAGGGGTGTCAAACTCAAGGCTTGTGGGCCACATCTGGCCCGCGGGGTGCTTAGATCTGGTCTGCAGGGCCACCCTGGAAAAGTGAAGAACCAGCATGCAGTGCCTCTGTCAGCAAAAATGGAACGGCTCCATTTTCAGCCATGATGGCATCCTGCAACGCTCTGCCAGCAAAAACGGAGCCCGGGTGGGGAATGGATGGATGCTTGGATTTGACCTGTGGGGCCACCCTGGAAATAGCAAAGGATCAGTCCGTGGTGCCTCTGTCAGTGAAAAAGGAGCTCGGGAGGGCCATGCACAGCCTTCCCAGGCTCACTTTTTTGGCTGCAACGGCCTCCTGTAACCCTCTGCCAGCCCAACAGAGTTTGGGAGGGCCATATGTGGACCTCATGAGTTCAATTCTTTCCTGTGACGGCCTCTTGTGATGCTCTGCCAGCAAAAAGAGAGGCCGGGGGGGAATCATATGCACACACACACACCCCCCGAGTGCTATCTTCACTGGCAGAGGATTGCAGCAGGCTGTGAGGGCCGCACCTCAGCCCCCCCCCTGAGGTGAAACACAACCCTGATGCGGCCCTCAATGAAATTGAGTTTGATACCCCTGATGTATAGGATAGAAGCAGTCTTTGAAATCCTGTGTATGGGAGATAATTAAAATAAAGTAAATAAAATAAAATATAAAAAATAAAATAAAATATAAAATAATATAATAGTACAATACAATCTTATAATAATAAAATAAAATAATGAAATAAATAATAAAATAAAAATAAAATGTAATAAAATTGTATGGTTATCTGCTCTCATCTATTATTTGGGCTTTTATTCCTGTTGTTGAAGTCTGTTGGAAGTCTGCTCTTTTTGCTGATTAACCCCCCTCATACCAGCAGAACTGTCAATAGTTTTTCTGCAAATTTTATTAAAACATACCATAATTCGCAATAGCCCTAACCCAAATCTTACAATTCAGTAGTAAGAGAGAAAAGTAGGAGAGTGGTCCTCACATCCAGATAATTCATGTCGCTTATAGAGATTTTAAAAATATATTTTATGGGTATTTTTCCTCATTTCATACATTTCCCATAGCTATTGGAAAGCCAGTTAATTTAAATAAATCATAAAATTAAATAGTAAAATTAAAAGGTGCCCAAGGAGCAATAGTGAGTAATGATGTTAATGGTGCCAATAATATAAACAGTAATTTATATCATTCCACCAGTGGCTTGGGGTTACTATGAAGGTATCATAAGCCCTCAATGGGGAAAGGAACTGAACTTCTCACAAGGTTAAAAAGTATTTTTCATATCAACAGGAAATGCACTTCATTTTACCTTGAAAAAAATGTTCCCATTTGTTTGCCAGAAATCCCTAAATCCAGGAATCTCAAATTAGGATGTCTGTGGTCACTTATTAGGGAAGAAGAGAAGAAGACATGATAAGGTACCAAACCTATTTTTGCAAAGGGTCTCCCTCCCTCCCTCCCTCCCTCCCTCCCTCTCTCTCCCTCCCTCACTCACTCACTCACTCTCTCTCTTTCTCTTCTCTCTCTCTCTCTCTGTATTCCTTTTCTATTTGATCCATGTGTTTAAAAACAGTTTAGAAAAGCAATGGCTCCACTTAGAGGCAATGAAAAGGAATAACCAGAAGCTTTCTCGTTGTTTTTATTTAGTTTTGCTAAACTGAAGGGAGCCTTTTATTGGCAGGATTCACATAGCAGCTAAGAGAGTGGAGAGGAGAGATGGTCTTCATAAGAAGGGAAACCCAATTGGAAAACAAATAAGCTATGCCTGTGATAGACCGGCGTTTTTCAAACTTAGCAATTTTCAGATCTTTAGATTTTACCTCCCAGGATTCCCCAGCCAGTATGTGAGAAGTCTGCTATCTGTGAATTTTGACCAGGGTGGAAAGATGCTCTACACACAAGACCATTCCTGGTTAAAGACTTTTAGTTACTAACTAACACCTTAAATTGTACTGGTAAACAATGTAGCACCCACATCCAATATTGATAGCCATGCTAAAGTGATTCTCATCCACTAATATGCTGACCATCCCCTCTCCCACCCTTTTTTTGGGGGGGGGGACTGACTGAAGTTTCAAAATAGTCTTCAGGGGCAGCCCCATGTAGAAATCTTTGCAATACTGCAATAATGTCAAGAAGGAATGAGGGTGTGAGTTACTCTTGCTAAAACCTCCTATTTCATATATTAAGTTATACTCTGACTCATTTATCTAATATAAATATAAATATAAACCAAATACTGTATTATGTCCACTTTGGTTCTTTACCAACCAACCCTCTATTTTTGTTTGAAAAAAATGTTTGAAAATATTGACTGCTGTAGAGTTTGATCTTCTCTTAAGATCATTGGGAATGGGAGGAGGGAAGAGAAGAATGAGGAGGAGGAGGAGGAGGAGGAGGAGGAGGAGGAGGAGGAGGAGGAGGAGGAGGAGGAGGAAGGAAGGAAGGAAGGAAGGAAGGAAGGAAGGAAGGAAGGAAGGAAGAAAGAAAGAAAGAAAGAAAGAAAGAAAGAAAGAAAGAAAGAAAG
>BLBF01000046.1:6590695-6614454 GCA_015471245.1 Laticauda colubrina
AAGAAAGAAAGAAAGAAAGAAAGAAAGAAAGAAAGAAAGAAAGAAAGAAAGAAAGAAAGAAAGAAAAGCTTTGTGTTCTGCCACCCAATCTTATTGTCTTCCCTTCTCAGACAACTTTCTCAGCCTTGTAAAGCAAGTCAGAGGACACCTGTTCTTCTCCAGCCCTTCACTTCACTCTAGAAGTTATGAACCATCCTTTCCAAGATATTCATTTCTCCCAACAAAGGGCCCCATGGAATCTCCCAAGAGCAAAGAAGTAATGAGACACACAAGCAGTCATCTACTGAAAATTTTAATGAAACAAATAAGTTAATAAGTTAATAAAGTGAGGTAACTATGCATTGTCTCAGAAACAAAATTTATAAGGAAAACTACCCCGAGGCCCACCTTATTGTCTTTGGCTGGTCAAAGCCATCCCCTGCTCCCTTTTTCCCCCTCTTGCCCTTCACCATGCAGCCACTCCCCTATTTCTAGAGATGACCATCCTGGATGAAGACTTGGGTGTGTTCTCCAAGGAGGGTGTGTTCAGTGCATTGAGAGGAGAAGAATCATAGTTTGATGGGGGAGAAGCTGTGAACAGCTCTCGCCATTTCTTCAAAACACATGCATGGACATGCAAAGTGAAGATGCAGTTGGGCAAGCGGGAGACTTTGGACATGCAGCCTAAAGGAGGTGTGAAATGAAAGCTGGACATGTTCTATGGGACAACTCAACCACAATGGTATTGGTGGAGCTATCTCTGAGAGGATGGGAAATTCTTCCAGATTTAATTGTTCCCTCCCAGTAAGTTAGCCTTCTCCCACCAGATGCCCTCCAGATGTGTTCTATCACCATTCCCATAATGCCCAGCCAGCTGCCATGCGAGCTATAGCTCAATACAATTGGAAAGCTAGTATCTATGCAGCAATCATAAAGGTGAGAATGATGAATGAAGACATTCAATAGAAAAACAGGATTTCTGTTGGTTCTCTTATTTAAAGTTAACAAGACAACCCACAAGGAGCAGATTTTGATAGCTAAGCAGAGAGCCAAGCAAAAGGACTGGAAGGAAGGGGCTGTTTGGACTTAGAACTTGTTCTGGGATGGGTCTGTGGTTCAAAAAAAATTCAGTGAATGACCATTGGGAAGAAAACCATAACTACAATCTGTACCAGGAGCAAGAGTAGAAACTCAGCAAAGAAGTCACAGATAATCCTGGCTGATGATCTATTCATACATTACATAGTATTCAATGTAAACCTAAGAGTTTTCTGTTTTTCAAATGCTGGGCTCCTAAACTCTAAATGTGCCAAGAAGATCTGCTTGTGTTATTGATCTTTGCTAAGGAAAACACACTCAAAACCAAAGTCCACCATGAAAGCTGCAGAAGTTAAAATTCATGCAGATAGGCAAGGAGGAAGGTGAGATCTGAAAGGCATCATCAGAGTGGCAGGTGGAATAATTGGAACAATGCTGCTTCTTATCCTAAAACAGTGTTCCTCAACCTAAGCCACTTTAAGATGTTTGGAATTCAACTCCCAGAATTCCCCAGATGAATTCTGGGAGTTGAAGTCCAGATCTTAAAGTTTGAGGAACATTGTCCTAGAAAGCCTGCAAGAGGGAATGTCTCCAGAAAAACCCTGGATGGAAGTCATAATTTAAAGATTTTCTAATAGTAATAGAAAGGATGTGTTCACAGCTGATGGGAAATCTGAATTTAAAGCAATGATTCCCTCCAACCTGTGGACCCCAGATATGTTAGATTTCAAAAGCTGAAGTAGTCATATTAGAATAACCATCCAACCCAACTGCAGGACCTCAGCTTGGGGAGGGATACTCAAAAACTACACCAGAACGCTGATAATTCTACTATAGTACCTGAACCAAGCTCTTAATTCATTGCTGTTGAATGAATGGGAAACTCACTCTCACACACACATACACACAGAAATACATACACACAGTTCCCTGGGAGAGAGCAGTACTCAACTCTCCCTCCAGAGATGGAAAGCTGATGAAATTCCCCCTGAGAACACCAGGACCCATTCTACTCTTTGCTATCTGAATTGGGTTTCCTTCAAGGGTGCACATGGAGAGCACCAAAGGACTCCAAATCCCTGCTTACTTCCTAGGCAGAGAAGGCACCTTAACAACTGCTAGAAATTGGTTTCAGGTTGCATATTCAAGATAGTTGCATATAGCTGTGCTCATCTCCCCCTAAATATTTTTCCATTTTGTGGCAAGTTCAACTGTGTGCTCATGAACCAGGGGGAGGGGGGCATAAAGTGATGCCTACTGCCTAGTGGAACGGAGAGCTAAAAGAGAAGTAGAAAGGTGCTTCAAGGCTGCCAAGAGTAGGGTTAGGCATTGCCAGTCATTAATTGCTTCTAAATGCAGGCACGAAACCACATTCAGTCAAGTTGCAATGTCCCTTGTTGAGCTCAGCTGAAGAAAAGAGTAACCTAGCTTTTGCATAGCTGAAAAAAAAAAAAAGCATCGCCAACCTGGTTGCCCAGTAAAGTCAAAGTTTAGAGTCGGTGGCTGTCCCTCCATGGCTGTCACCATTTGCAAGGTTTTCCTTGATGGGTTGGCCATCACAATGAGAACATAAGAGTCCAAAATGGCCATTTCATCTTGACTGCTGTTTGTCAAAAGAGAATTGAATTCCTCGGTAGCCTGGAGGCACCTGAAAACACTGGAGTTAACTGGGAACCATGGTGGATGTCTACAGGAGGCTGAGAGGTTAAAGACAGATCCCTCTGCCCATTACTTCAGGCTAACAAGGCTTGCCTCCCAACAGAGAAAGCTGTTGACTGAGTTTTACATTCCATCACGATTACTGTAGGAAGCCCAGAAACACTGATGAAGTTACGACTGACTTACAGATGACGGGTGCTGAGACTACCCTGCTGTGTCAGAGACCTAACTATTTGTCTACATTTGCTGTAAATGCTCTGGTGCTAGTGGCTTTGCCCCCAATTGGAAGACTTCAAGTAAAGTTGAGGTGATCGTTCTGGTGCAAAGGCAGACGAATCGGATGAGGAAACACCAACAGGGTGAGGCTGGAGAAGATTTCGGCTCAGTCGAGCACGGTCCATAAGAGTAGGCAGGAATTGTCTCCCAAGTCCTCCTTCAAAGGAAAGACTCCCTCCCAGCCTCTCCTCCCCTCGTGTAGCTGGCGTGTGGCTTTTACACAGCTAGTCTGGAGTGGCCATGTTAGTCAATGTTGGTGCTAGCTGATCGGGAGATGTTCAGGGTCTGAGCAGAGACAGAGATGTCTTCATGGTCCACAGGACTATGATAGTCAGAGGTGATGTCTGGTTCCCCAGTGCGAACTGGTATCGTGGTCAAGCTAATGGAGTTGATGGAACCCTTCCGTAGGCACTGAGAGTAAACACCGAGCAACAAGTCCAGCTTGTGCTCAATAGACTCAACCTGGAGAGAGAGAGGAAGGGAGAGGGAGAGAGGGAAGGAAGGAGGAAGGGGGAGAGACAGAGAGGGAGGGAGGGAGAAAGGCAGGGAGGGAGGGGGCAGAGTGAGAGAGGGAGAGGATGAGAAATATCTGAGCTTCACAAATATCTGAATCAGCAACTATAAAATGAAGGTAATTCAGGTGTATAAACTAAAGGGACAGAGGGATGTCCAAGAATTTGACAAGGTAGTGGTAAAAATGGGCAAAGCTTCATATAGGTGGGTCTGAGATTTTCTAGATTTGGGGCAGAAAGTCCTTAATTTTGTTTTTAACTCTGCAAATCCCATTCTTCCATTTTCGTTACAGGCCAAGTGCCTTATTGCAGGAAAAATACCCAGTTTAGCAAAAGCATCATCAAAATTGGGCTGTAACATTTGTATGGCAACCACAAGTTGGGCCCAGAATTTTAGACAGTTAAGCATGTGACCAGATTCAATTGTATGACTATTTTAACAATGGTTGCAAAGTGAGTCATTCTGGTCAATAAGCAGTCTATGTGGTCATTAAGAAAACATAGCATATTCAGTGGGCTGCAAGAAAACAGCAAAAAAAGTTGCAAATCACATACTTGGCAGATTCAAAATCAGTATCAAAATCAGGCAGCACAACTTGTTATGATGATAAGAATTGCTTTCCAGGCCATTAAGCATCCTTTCTGAGGTCTTAAAATGGTCATTAAGTGAATATTACCTCTATCCCTATGTTGACCAAGACTACTCAGTGTAGCCATGCAATATTAATCTATTTTCAGGTGCAATTTCACATAATGAGTATCATGTTTAAAGTCCTTTCTGATTTGGGACTGGTTATCCATGGGATTCTGTTCTCCAAATAAAATTTGCTTACAGGTATTTGTGGTTGAATGTTCCCAACCCATAGGAGTTGAAAGGCATTTCTATCGAATTCCTGAACTGCTGCAGATTCAGAAGATCATGAGGTAAAGAACGGCAAGCTTCCCTGTTGTCCATGAGAAGAACCAATCTCCTCCCCAGGTCATATGAAGGTTGTTGCAAATCTTAAGGGCTCTGCTTAACTTAATAAATGGGAATGTTGGTCCTGAATAGAACAAATTCAGATGTTGGCATGTTCGTAATTCTTTCCTGTTTCTTTCACTACATCTTGCTAAATAAAATTCTGTAAGAATCATATCTGGAAAAGTGTCACTTTTTAAAGCATCTACCAAAGAGTCACATTGTGCTAAGATGGGACGGAGGGATCTTTATTCAGCAGGAAAAAAAAAGTCATTTTCTTTCACTATCAGAAATCAGCCAACTTTTTGGCATATGAAGGAATGAATGCACAGGTATCAGATAGTTGGGAAAAATTGCCTGGGAGAAATGATGGGAATAATCTCTCTGCTGTGTTCAAATAACATGCCTAACCAGGTTATTACAGCAGCTGCCTGTGCATAGCATGTTAAGCTTGGTTACTTTTCAACTTGAATAGGATTTTGGGCTTTTCAGGTATGGTGTAAACTCAGGTTCAGCTGGTGTATGGATCAATCTGTTGGGCAAAACCATAAAATGAATTAATTCAGCCATCAGGTTGAGCATATTAGATTAATTCAGCCTCTATGTTCGTAAGAAGAGGATGACCAGGATCAATTGTTGGCTTGTGAACCAAGATGATCTAAGAAGCCTCCAGTGGAAGCTACAATAATGTTACACATGACATGAAATCATGTTTCGCACAATGCAAATGACCCCATTTATGCCATCTGCATGAAAATGTTCATCATGCCATTGATGTCACTTGAGATTACCTCCACAGATGCTCATAATGCTTTAAGGACTTGAACTAGAATTGGGGGAGTCCAAGTTCAAGTCCATCTTTAACTATGGAATCTCCCTGGAGAATAAATCACCCAATTTCAGCTCAGTTCATTTTAAAGGGAAAAATGAAGAAATGCATGTTAGGAATACCACCAAGAGATCTTAGACAAAAGAAGAGGATGGAAATCTAATTATTAGAGAGATGAAATAGAAGATTCAAGCAGTGGCCTGATCATAACATGTATAAGAGGGGTGTCAAACCTGCATGATGTATTGTGACCTTTTTCCCCTTCACTAAACTGGATGTGGGTATGGCAAGTGTGTGATGCATCGGACCTGCGGGCTGTGAATTTGACACCCTTGGTGTATAAAGAGCCTACCTTCCTCTACCCATTTTCCTCCAGGCCCAGCCTTACCTGCTTTTCCACCTTTAGCACTCGGCCCATCATACTGAGTTCATCCACCAGGTCGACTTCCAGTGGTGCTTTTTCCCCTTTCTCCCGTGTCTTCTTATCCATGGTGATACCTCCCCGGCCCACAATCTGATCCACACTGGAAAGAGTGAAGAGAGAGATGTGGGGGAGATGACATCAGGTGAAACAAAATGAGACTATCTGGGTCACTTGGGGAATTAGATCAAGGCAAGGTCCACCTTAGAGAATTCCACCTGAAGGGTTTTCTTCTGTCTAAAAATTAGTGGCTTCCTGTTACTTTCTAATTATAATATACTCTGGAGCTGCATATCCCCAACATGTCTACGTAAAAATAATTGTAACAGTCCTCTCGAAACCTAAGTCTTTAATAGCAGAAGGTTGGAAAAGACCAACTGCTTTTGCTTTCCTGCCCAAGTGGTTGTGCAGATGCTGATCATCTTTTTACATTTTGTCACTGGGACTCTTCCATTCTCTTGCAGTATCTTGTCTGCAGCTGCATCATAAACCTATGAAAGAAACTCAGGTCTTCTAGGACTCTAAGTCCAGCTCAACTAATACTGGCCAAAATGTAATTGTTTCTGAACCTGCTCTCCAGTTGTAGTCTTGCTACCAGCACCATCATTAGTTTTGGCTTCTCAAGTTGCTGGGAAAATAACCCTGAGCACCACTGAGCCCCGATCTTTCTCCTCACCGTGTCTGGAGACTTTTGATTCTGCCAAGCATGTCCAGGTGGCCAGCTGAGTATTGCTCAATCACATCCTTAACATCATATGGTCTCAGGGTCTCCTTGAATTTTCTTTTGGCTACCAGGAATTTAAGAATTCTGCAAGAAAACATGCTCTTTTTTAAAAAAAAAAAGTTAACATCAGAGGCACCAAAACCTGGAGGAGAGATCCAGATAACCTTTTACTGGTCTGGGTAACCTTGTTTGATCTACTCCCATTTAGTAACTGTTTTTCAGAACTGCTGGTGGGGAGGGAAATCCTTTAACCACAGATGCCAAAAATACAACCTGAAAGCAGGAGACGCTGTGGTCCAATCCTCTTCAATCCAGTGCCCCCAAATTTAATCATCCATAATCCTCATCTTATAGAACAAATAGATTTTCATATTTAGGGGTTTCAGGTCAACCACTTCAACTGAAGTTCAACAAAGACCACAGCAAACCTTAAAATGTTAACTAAATGACTAAGTTATAATCATTCAACTGCTCTGCTCTCCATTTTAAAAGACCACAAGGCAAAAATTGCATCAGTGTCAAAGAATATAAAATTGCTAGGCCTACCAAAGGATTTCCTACTTGAACAAAATCAAGCACAATTTTTAAGATCTGTTCCGGGGCTGGCCTGATTATCGTGGCAGCAACAGTCAGGACTGAAATAGGTAATCCCACTCCAGCTACTGTATAGCCTAAGTCTTTAGTCATTGGTGGAGCATTCTTCCAATGGAGCCTGATAGACTACCAAAAATGCCTTATAGAACAGACACACTTCAACCCACCTCATGGCTCAATCAACTTCAAGGAGCAAAAGAGAGACTATCATAACTTCCAGTTGTGAATTTCACTGTCATCCTTTTTTTTTTTTTACTGCTAATGTACAACTGGAATCTCTCCCTTGGTTTCCAGGGATTTCTCCAGGGCAGTCTGCCTGCAAAGTATGTATTCAGCCATCCCTTTCTTCTTCTAAAGCCAACTCTGATTGGCTTTAATTTCAATTTCTTTAATCTCAATTTCTCTTGAGAGCAACATCTAGGCTACAAAAAGTTTTTTCTAGTTTGCTGTGCAATCCCAAATGCTGAGACTTTGATTTGAGAGGACCAAATAAACAAAGCAAAGGAAGAAGTTCTTGTGGACCCAAACCTGGAGTTCTTAGTTTTGATTCCAACTTGAAAGCGCTCACCTGACTGCTCGGATCAAGGTCTTAACAATAGGCATGATGTCTTCAAAAGTCAAGCCACATTGATGGGTCTTCTCCTCACTACTTTCCTCTGTAGGACCATCAGCTGTGGATGGAAACATGACTTGGTGGGAGGACTAGCCTCTAGGTCAGGATTGCCCAACTTTAGTTATTTCAAGATATGTGGACTTCAACTCCCAGATTTCTTCAGCCATGATGTTGGCTTTGAAATTCTGAGACTTGAGTTCCACACATCTTAAAGTTGCTGAGGTTGGGATGCACTGTCCTAGGGAAAATGTGTAGAATATAAAAATAAGAAATAAAATATACCAAATATCAAAACTACCACATGTTTCAAACTCTTCAGAAACATGAGTAGCAATGGAATAAACACAAATAATTCTTAGCAAGCTTGGTTGATTTCCTCTTAAGATCAACTACTATGAATTAAAACCATATGAAAATTTCCCAACCACCAGCTTTGGCTGCTTCCAAAATTTACCATCCACTGGTGTCCGGGGCTTCAGCCTCAATGAGGCCCGGAACTTTGTCCTGTCATTGAAGCTCCAGCTCTTTTGTACCTTGCTGGGGCTGATGCCTTCATTGATGTTCTCTGTGCTAGGAGAGCGATGGAGCGGAGGCACCAGATGCTGTTTCCCCCGGCTGCCTTGCTTCTGAGAATTGTTCACTCGGATGCGGTCTTTGAGTCCCATTTTATTGCTGGAAAGGGTTTAGAGTGGAAATTAACTGGGGAACATGTGACTTGGGGAGGATGCAAAGCCACAGCTGAAGGGGGCCCTTGACTCAAATCTGCTGCACTCCTCTGCTTACCCTTTGAATAGGTTACAATTTTGACTGTGGGCTTTCATGTGATCACAGCAGGCTTTCATTGGCCCTAAAATCCTACATAATTCAGATAGTCCTCAATTTACAAGTGTAACTGAGCCCAGCATTCAATTATAAACCATACTGGTTGTTAAAAGGGTCACCACATGACTGTGGCTGATTTTATGACTTTCTGAGGCAGTTGTGAAGTGAATCATGTTATTATTGTTATTAAATGAGCACCATAGTAACTAATAGCAATAGCAATAGCACTTAGACTTATGTACCACTTCCTAGTGCTTTACAGCCCTCTTCAAGCAGTTTACAGAGTCAGAATCTTGCCCTGAACAATCTGGATCCTCATTTTACCAACCCTGGAAGAATGGAAAGCTGAGTCAACTCTGAGTCATTCAGAATCCAACTTCTGGAATGAGCAGTGAGTTAGCCTGCAGCACTACATTCTAACAACTAAGTGATCTATTGTTTACAATAGGTATTTTTTTTGCTGGAAACTGGAAGTAAATGCTGGTTTCCAGCAAAAAAACATGATAAATCACAGTCATATGTCTGTGGGAACCTGCAAATGGCCATAAATGAGGATGCCAAGTGTCCAAAATGCAATCACATGACTGCATGGAGTAAGGCCTTATTGGGACTTTAAATCTAGGTCATAAGTAGTTCCATGGGGGTCTGTCATAACTTTGAATGGTCGCAATTTGAGGATTTTATGGAAAAACCTCTAAAAATGGATGAGAATCAGAGGAAAATTTGGTCCCCAAATAGAAAGTCATAAAATCAGGCACTTGGAATAAAATAGCTAAGTATTTTAGCAAGTCATCATTCAAACTTGAAATAATACTTTAGTCAATAAGAGCTTCTACCCTACAATATATATTTTTTTCTGCATACACAGCAATCCTTTAGTATGTGTATCAGCTTCCACCTTACACTTGCTTCTGTTTTGCTGTGCAGTGACAGTCTGCCATGAACTCCAGGGAGGGTGGACAGGAGAGGGAATGCTTGGGGGAAAGCGAAAGTAGCCTCTGTATTACCTGAGATGCTGCTTCAAAGTCAACTGGCTGGGAAAGGAAAGCTGTGCATACCAATCTAGACTTGAAGTGACTGTTCTGAAAACATCTTGCTTGAACCTGATTGGTCATGGTGGGGGGTGGTCAGCAATGGGAGGCAGTTAAGGGAGGGAAAAATTGAACTTAGGGATTTTGGCACATGATTCTCAGTTCTGACTATGACCTCTATTCAAACTATACTTTTCTCAACAAATGAAGCTAAGGATTGTTTTTACTTAGGTATTTCAGTGGTGCCAGGTCTGAGAGTGTGTCAACCTGATCCTCTTGGTTTTGTTTTTTTTTTGGAGATGTGCCCAATGATTCCACTTCCAAATGAGGTGCCAAGGATTGTTAAATGACATGTATCTTTCCCACTACCACCAACTAGTCTTTGCAGGTAGAAAACAAGCATATAAGGAAGGTAAGTCTTTCCCTGTAGCACTAGTTTTCTGCAAAAGATTAAATAAAAGGTCTCAATAAAAGATTTAAACAAGATTTTTTAAAAAGTCTCAATGCAAATCCACACCAAGTTCTCCGCAGCATCCACCTCATTCAGTGGTGGGATTCAATTTTTTTTACTACCAGTTCTGTGGGAGTGGCTTGGTGGGTGTTGCAGGGGAAGGATACTGCAGAATCTCCACTCAGAAGTGGTATTTTCTGATTTTCCAAACTGTTTAAAATTTCCACTACCAGTTCTCCAGAACTGGTCAGAACCTGCTGAATACCACCTCTGACCTCATTGTAGAATTTATGACTTTGGTGTAGTGTGTTCACTATCCATTTGTAGGGTCTACAGGTTGGACCACAAGTCAAGCAGCTGATTTCAGTTAGAGAAAGGATAGAGGAAAAGGGCCCAAACTAGCTCATGCCACAACCCCATTCATAGTCCGGAGCCCTTTCCAAAATACTTACAATAAAGATTGAAAGGAAACAAGCAAACAAACCAAACATGAAATGTTAGAACAATTAAAAGATGAAGAGACTGAAAGACACAACAAGACCAGGGATGCCTGCAGAGGAGATGTTTGGAAGCTCAGCAAGCTCAACACAAGATAAGCTGGCTGAGAGTTTTATTTAAGATAATGTTTGGCCAATAAACCAAGAACATCTTCCTTGATTGCAAGGGAAAGCCTACAGCCCAAGCAAATGTGGCCATGGAAGGAGGAAGCCATTGTTCCCAGATAATACTTCTCCTTCCTTACTAACAAGATATTTGACCCAACATAAGAGAGTAGAGTGTCGCTCAGGGTTGAACTGTGGAGTCCTGGTGCTCTCTGAGCTTGGTTGTTTTCTGGCAGATGTTTCCTTACCTGACTAGGCAACATCAATGCTAGCTTTCTTTTGCTAGAAGAGACTGGGGTTTGCTCTCTATTTATATACAAGTGACTTGCTCTGTCAGAGTTGGTGGGAGTTGTTCTTGGTGGTTCCTCCTAGTTATGATCTTATTTAGTTGGGTAATAAAATGTCTGTAAGAAAACAACCAATTTCAGAGAGCACCAAGGATCCTATGCTTGTCCCAATTTGCCTATTTATTCAAAGTACCCAGGAGGATTCAGATGGAGATGGATCTGTGGGGGACAAGAGCTAAAAAAATCAAGATGGCTGCTACAACCATGTGATTGAAGCCTTGGGTCCTTTTTACACGCACATCACTTGCAACTGTTAGGTAAATGCATATTTTGTTTCACACAAGTGCAAGGGGAATTGTGGGGGTTGTTGGTGGTGAAAAATGTCACGATCACAGCCACATCAGTCCAAATAAAGTCCTGCCCCATTTTGAAACATGTTGCATGTGCAATGAATGCTTAAAAAAAACAGGAGGGGCTTCAATCACAGTATTACAGACATATCTTTCCAAAGGAATCTAACCATAGTTAACCCTAATCAAAACTAACATATGTTTCAGTGGCTAACTTTAAAGTTGACTAACTTTCATTAACTCAACTGAGGTAATTTGCACTCTCAAGAATGATCAAAACCTTTTCTCTAGCAGAACGTTCAGCTTTATGAATTTGTTCAACTAACCAAACTTCTTGGGTTCATACCACAATCCTAAGTCCTTGGAAAAATTAACCAAGTTAAACCTAATCAATTGTGGCATGTTTAGTAGCCACAGCAAAATAGCATGAAATAGGATATCTTTTTTAGTAATAGCACTTAGACTTATATACCACTTCACAATGCTTTCCAGCCCTCTCTTAGCAGTTTACAGGGTTTGCATATTGGCCCCAACAATCTGGGTCCTCATTTTACTGACCTTGGCAGGATGGAAGGCTGGGTCAATCTTGAGCCAGTGAGACTTGAACTGCCAAACTGCCAAAATGCTGACAGCTGGCAGTCAGCAGAATTAGCCAGAATTAGCTCTTGCCATCTCAGACAGTGTCTTTTTGAGCAAGGGCTCCAGAACTGAATTGTAAAACACAAGAAAACACCGAATTGCTTCTCCTTTTCAAAGATGGCCTCTGAGTTCTGCTCAATAGGAGCACTAGAACCAAAAACAGAAGTCCACAGATCAAATGGTATTTGACCTAACAGACCCAGCAATGGTTTGGTCAAGAATTTGACTTCAATGGACAGAACTTCTTTTTCTTCCCGCCCAAGCAGAAAAAGGTATTTCTGACCACACTGTTAAATTTCTTTGCTAACCATTCCCCACATGCCTAAGCTTAATATAAATAACAGTCCCTTGCTCACAACCATTGTCTCTATCCCACTCAGCTTCAAGCATGCAACACTTTGGGCTCATGTCTTGATCAAGGGCATCCACCAGGTGTGATCATAAAGGTGGCCACAATAGTAAAATCAAAGTTCTGGGTTGACCATTGAACCTAGAAAAGAGGCAAACCTTCATGTCACTGTCATTAACCACTAGCCTGTGGACATTTCTCTTTCTCTTCTTCTTGAGTTGGACAATTCTGCTTCCAGCTGGCAAATGGAAGGTTAAAAAACAAAAACTGGTGGCTATCATCTCTGTCTTTCTGCTTGTTTTTGCTTACCATCATTCCTTTTGGCAGAGAGGAAAGGCATAGCTTTAAAATGCTGATTGGTCACCAAATGGGAAGAGTCAATAATCTACAGTGGTGGGTTGGAGAAAGGGGATGACACCATAGAATAGTGTCTTTGTGTGTATGTGTCAGGAGTGGGGAAATTCCAGCATCTGAGAAGGAAGAAGGATAGGATTTTACCATCTGTAAAAAAAAAAAAAATAATCTGCTCCCTATGGTTCCAGGGAACCAGCAAAATCAGAAGCCTCTGATTTTGTGGACATGGAAAGTTGTGCAATGTCAACTTAGCCCCAATGTAGAATTGTCTGTGATCCAAAGGAGATGAAACAGTTCTTACTGGATTAAAGAAGCATCCAAAGAAATAGGAAAGATTGCCTCACCCATACCTAGCATAAAGAAATCACTGCATTGTGGACTTCAAGACTATCTATAGCCCAAAGTATGAAGGAATGCCTCCAGATTTATAGAAAATGCAAAGTCCAGGAAATCAATTCCTCTTATCAGCAAGGGTCTGAGATTGGTAGAATAAAAGCAAGATAAAATTGGCATACAGAAATGCCAGTTGCCAAACTTGGTTCAGAGAGACAGTTTGATGTAGTAGTGAAGCATCAAGTTAGAAATCAGGAGATAAATCAGGAGTTCTGCTTTCACTTTAGGGACAAAAGTAACTGGGTGACCTTGAGTCAGTCCCACTCTCTCAAGCCTAAGAAAGGATGAAAGTCCAGGGACTTCTCCAGGCAGCTGCCAGGAGTCAGTCTTGGCTTAAAAGTACCATCCACACCACAAACAAACCTTGGTTAGCTATCTTAGAGTCATTAATGGACAAAATTCTCACTGTGCAGCTGGTGAAGTAAGGAATCACAAGTAGCCATTTTCTCCAGAAGGCTTGTCCAACAAAATGTCCTGTTTTAAATTGGGTTTTAAACTGCAGGTATGACTTGAACTTAGGGAAATAGATGATATTTCATATGTCCCATCTCGTTCCCAAGTAACAAACACCTAAGCAACTTTTTCTGACCAATCCTCCACCAAGCACCAGGTTTTTATTACCTTTCATGCATTGTTCCCTCAATAGAGATTTGGAGGATTGCAACTTTGGGAAAAATGCCTTAGTATTTCAAAAAGAGAAAATGACAAGAACTGCACTGCTACATTTGCTTTACACAGGTGACTCTATATCAGTTCAGGAGCCCATGAATTGATTCTTGGGAATTATTTTCCTCACTCCCAAGAAATATTTTTGTCCTGCTGTAGCAACTTTCATAATTCCAGAAAATACATTCCTGCATTCTAAAACTACCTAGAGCTGCCACATGTCTGGCTTGTCTTTGCTACATTAGCCCTATGAACATCTGAGATCTCCACCTGAAGCAAGCTGTAAAGGAATAAGGCAGCTGCAATAGCACTGGTTTCTGGTCACTGCCATGGCCCAACAGATCCCAAAAAGAGGAGTGAATACTTTTTTTAATGAATCACAGGCAGATAATTGGTCATCTAACTTGCAAAGATGTCTTTGCACAATGACTGGAGGCATTGTGAAAGAATCACTCTGGGAGGCACCATCAGTAAAAGTAGAACACTGCTAATGTTCTACTAAGGTGCTAAGACCTGTTAATTTCTCACCATCTTGCAAGAATGCACCATTGAGATCATCCACATTTTCCATGGAGGAAAACTGGCAGCTCTTTTTGGCCTGTCTTACTGGGCAGCATGGTCATCAGTGTTGATTTTCTTGAGGAGCAACTCTGAATTTTCTTCAAAGCAACTCTGCATTCTCGGGTGAGTTGCCTTTTTCCAGGAAGGACAAAGGATCCTGGTTTTTCCACCTTAGATTGGAGATTATTCCAACAGCCAGTTTTCAATCTCCAGAATTCCCCGTTCCTTTCGTCTTTCCCCCATGCAGCTCAGTTAAGAAAACTGGAATAACTTCAGGGCCAGCCCTAGAGCAAAATTCCCAACAAGATCAGATTCCTTCTTCAGCTGAACATAGTTTGGATGGGACTTCTTCCATGACAATCACCAAGTTTTAATGTCATGGATAGAAGAAAAGGGGCATGAATTTGTACATAATCAAGATTCTTTCAAAACCTTCTCCTGTATGGTTTAATCTGACAAGCCAATGGACTAAGTCTTTCCAGAACTGCTAGGTTATCCAACCAAGGTGTTCATGGATTGCATCCATTTCTTAAATCGAAATCTGCCCATTTGTAAGAAGTTGAATCACTCTGCTAATGGAATCGCTACATCTGCAAGGATGTTCCTGTCTTCATGCATTCGTGTTTCCAAGTGACTACCACTGGCCCTAAGAGTTATTCCAGACCCAGAATATAATCAGGCAGCTACAAGAAGGTAAATCTCCAGTGCAGCTTTATACTTTTGTTTGAAAGTACAACCTGAGGAAACCAATATTTCTGATTTAAGATTTAGGGGTATGAAAAATCAGAGAGAAACACAAAAACTCCCAAAATAAACTGAAGCGAGGTTGAGGTACAAAGTGTCATGATGGTGGCCCACTAGATTACTATCTTGGCCTGAAATGATTAAATGCATTCCATGTTAGACTGAATATTCAATCATCAGGTACCCTTTTCCATTAGGTTCACTCTCCAAGACTTAAGGAACATAGAAACTTTTTAGAATCATCTCATAGTTGGTTGCTTTGGGAACCTGGACAAATTCTCCTGCCCTACATTTTAAACATCCTAAGAAATCCATACCATGTTGAAGTGTTTTGATTTCTTTTGATTAATCCAGATATTCTCTTAGGGTCATCAGAAGTCAGAATAATGTGGCTTGGATGGTTGGAGCAAGGATGAAGAAGAGAAAAGAAGCAGGAGGTTTTAGAAGAAAGGAAGAATTCAGAAAGTATTAAGCAGCAACAGGGGTCCCTGGGTTCTTTATCTCCCATCCCAATGTGGCCCATGTTGAATCCAGGTGCATTTGTTTTGACTCTTGCTCAAAAGCTGCACTGGAGACATACCATTTTTTTTTTTTTCAGGAGAGCAAACATATCTCCCACCCTGGAAGGGCATCATAACAAATGGGAAGGAAGGACATCCCCATGCACTTCTCCACTGCTCATGATTTTTGCAGCATGCCCTCTCTGATATTAAAAAGGGAAGGGTTTGAATCAATGGGATGACCATAATGCAAATAGAATATGAATATCAAGACAAGTCCCCAAACATCTCCTGGACAGCAGATCCAAAGCCTCGGTACCTCTGTTTCCAGCTGGTGGGAATCCGAAAGAAATTCCTTTTACTACTAAAGATCTGGCTAGAGAGAGGAGAAGGAAAACAAAAACAAAAAAACAAGAACAAAAAGAAGAGGGGGGGAGAGAAGACAAGAAGGAAAAAGAAAAGAAGAGAGGGGAAAAGGTTAATAAGGAGAAGGGAAGAGGGGAAAGCCATGCTGAGGCCAACAGGACATGATGAATGTTGTGAGAGCACCATCCACAGAACACCTCACTCAGGATATCCCAAAATTCACTATGATTTCCAATACTATCACTGACATGGACAACTCACTTGGCCTCCATGAAACAAGCCAGAGTCACCAGAGCTTGCTGGAGGAAGGCTTGGTTTAAAAAATGATCAGTGTAGTTCAGGTCTGGAAATGGGCATATTGGCCAAGAAAGTCAGATGTTACATTACTCATGTTCTTCTTGTTTATTGATAGCTATTTCCAATACCTCCATTAAAGGGTCCTCTTGACTATGAGTAAAACCAAAAAAAGAATAGTTTGCTGTTCACACTGTCAATCCCAATTGCTTTTTTATGGCTTACAACCAAGCCTTAGCTCAGAGACCTGACTGCTTTTAATATGAGTTTAACAGATCTCCTGCACAAGGAGTGGGAAAATAAGATGTCTTTCTGTTACTTCACCATTCTCTAGACCTGTCATCTTTTCTTTATGCTTCTTTTGAACATAACTTCATTGCTCTTCTGGAAGAGTGTTCGGTAGTCTTAGGACCACAGTTGATAGGTGCTCGGAGAACTATGCTAGGGAGCAACAGAGAAGCACCTCTCATTTCTCCTTTCTCATATGACTTCCACACCACCACTGATGGGGAGGTGCTACTCAGGTTGATATAAGTTCCTGAATGAGGTATAAGAGATGACTCTACTTTGAAAGCCTGTTGCCCAAATCAAAATAGACCTGGAAGACTGTTCCCATGGAGAGAAGAGTCACTTTAAAGTGTTCATCTGACTGCACCAACAGAATGCTTGGTGAAATATATCAGCTTGTGCCCATAACAAAGCTTGTTGAGGGCATTATGAGGAAAATATTGTTTTAACACTGGAACGGCCAAAGATGATTTAACACAAATGTCCCGGGCTAGGGACATGATGAAGTTATGTGGACATATCTATGGAGATTCTCAATCATCCAGTTCATGATTGTTCCAATGATGCTTTTTGTAAAGGCAACTGGACTTGATTTTTTCAGTTCAATTCCAAAATCATTATATTGCATTAATTATATTGTTTCTTGCAAATTGGGTAAATTTATAAACCAAAATAAAATAAATATTGTTTAAATCTTATGGGGGCTTAAGACAACCTTTAACCCTGAAAAACCTTATTCCTTCAAGAAAAAAAAACAATCTCATGGAGACTTTTTTCCTACTTGGAGAAGTGAAGAGAGAAAACACTACCCTCCCTCACATCCCTGATTGAGATGTTTGGTCTTTCCACTTCTGGTGAAACCACAACATGATTAGAAATACCACTTGAGGACTTAAGGAATTACTGTAAAAAGTGGGCCTTGGTTTCCTGCAAAATTGACATCCCTTATCTCTAAGCATTGATGCAGCAAACAATTCCCTTGATTCCCCTGTGTTATTTCCATTTTCAATGCTGTTTTTCCTTTCACTCTCCCCAACACACCACGTTATTCCCCCTACCTCAGCAGGAGATGCAGACCACCACCAGCACCTCTTGTAGGAAAACCTACCGTCCTGCTGCCTCCCTCTCTCTGAGGAGGGAATAAAAGCAGACACCACCATTTTAAAGGGAAGGGTTACCTTAGGCGCAAACACTTGGGTGGCGGAGCATCTTCTTCTATCCAGCTTCCGGAAATGATTAGGGAATGGAGAAGTGATGAGAAGATGGACAGAGAAATAGGAATCAAGGGAGGCAGAAAGAAGGAGAGAGAGAAAAGATGATGAAATGAGGTGGACTGCAAAGGAGACTTGGAAGGTGGAAACCATCCAGACCCAGCCATACTGACCCTCTTTCTGGAAAGAAACTGGTGCTGAAAACGTTTTGCCACAAGTCCTGCTAGAAAATGAGATTCTGGGTTAGTCATGATGTTATGTGTGTTGGGTTAATCTTTTTGGCGGCACCACCTAAATTTCTCCCTTGAAAAGGCAACTACGAAAATGATCCAGGGGTGGGGTGTAATGATGGCCTCCAGCCAGAAGAGAGAGATAAAGAATTGTGCATGGTTGTGCCTTTCTTTCAAGGGCCAAGGAGGAACCCAAAGGAAGACAACTCAACTCGTACCACACATAGAAACAAACAAAGGAGTAAAACCAGGAGGGAGCAGCAGCACAAGACATCAGAGAGAAAGAGAGAGAGAGAAGGGCATGAGACACACCAGGGGCACGAAAACGTGCAAGGAGGTGGCATCAACCCTACCTTTCTCCTGTGCAAAAAGTAGGAGTGGAGGCTTTCAGGCCAGAGGTGAAGGAGTGATACGACGGTGGAGCTCCATCAGGAAATTTCCTCACCTCAGAGATCCTAAGCCCTCCGTTGCGAGCTCGGTGCAAGTTTTCAAATATAGGGACCAGTTCTCTAGGGTTGGGTTCAAATAAAAACATGGAGAAATTAAAAGCTTTCAAGTTGAGAGAAAGGGGAGGAAACAAACAAGCAAGCAAAAAAAAAGTAGAATGTCAAGGAAAGTCTTGAAAATAGAAGGGGATTAAAAGAAAGAGAGAGCGGGGGGGGGGGGGGGGGAGGAGAAGCAATGAAAAACCTAGCAGAAATTTAACAAAATTAAAACAAACACATTTGTGGACCACTGCCCATAAATTCTTAATAGAGAAACTTGTTTTTCTCCATAGGATAAAGGAATAGCTATCACCTAATTGTTCTGTTTTTGATTGACTTATCTGATAGACTAAATTGATTGGTATTGCTTATAGAATTAGGGTGCACGTCTGATGGGTTACATTGGCCTTTGTTCACATATGTTTAATCTAACTCCAAATCTAATTTAGAAATTAATCCATTTTTTAATTTGTGAAATATATGGAACTATCAATCAGCCAGATGGCTTATATTCATAAAATACACTAAGCCATGAAAGTGAATGATCAATTTGTCTAAGCTTATCAATGAAACCAAATTTGTAAGTACTTCGGTTAAGTGGGTTGTGGGAACGCTAATTTTTGAGCATGAGTTCCTATTTTGGGAAGGCAAGTAAACAAGTTGTCATGAATTATCATAATTTTGTTCTGAGTGTAATCCAAGCTGCAAACCAGATGTTCCTCAGATCTGTAGAACATTTCATTCAGAACTATCTAAAGCAATAGTACCAATCAATGAATCTTACCATTAATTGAGATATTCAGTCTTCAATGCTAAACAATGCCCCATTTCATACTGTTGGGCTGCTCATCATTGATAGTGTTCAATAATAAACATTATTGAATTCAGAGTGGCTATGAAACTTATTCCATATATGTCTCCCAAGGGCAGGCAAGCATACAATAAATATACATGGCAACTGAAATTAGTCCAAAAAATTTGCAAAAGGAAGAAGCAAGACAAAAGGGATGAAAAGCTAGTGCTGGCCAGACTTCCATATTGGACTTTGGTTGGAAAATAACAGTAATTTGATATGGAACTAATCACATAGAAGAACTATCAATTCTTCCTCATTGGATGTCTTCAAATAACAGATGGAGTGCTGGACTGTTCTATCAACTCGAGGTTGTGGGCTCCTTTGTACTCTCCAAACTTGGTTGCTTTCTTGCAGATGTTTGATTACCCAATTAGTTAACATCATCAGTTCTAGAAGGGAGTGGTGTTTGTCCTCTCTTTTTATACAAGTGGTTTGCCTTGTCAGTGTTGGTGGGAATATTCTTGGTGGTTCCTCAACTAGGTTGTTGTTTCCTGTTTGACTATTTGTTTGAGTTGGTATTTTCTTGAGTGGGGTATTATTTACTTCTCCATCGTTGGTCTAGTGTTAATCTTGGTCTTAATATCTGCTTATCTATATGTTGATAGCTGTCAAGGATTTTTTTTGTTCTTTATTTCCTTTTTAGCTTTTTTATTGTCTTTTTTGAGTGGCATGTAGATGTTTATCTCAGTGTGCCTGTTGATGTTAATCTGTCTAAGTGCCAGGTTTCCAGAAATTCTCTAGCATTTTGGTTTCAGATGTTCAGTTTCCCAGTTGAAATTATGGTGAAGTCTGCTCATGTGTTGTGCAATTAAGGAGTATTCATCATGTCTTCTGATTGCTAGTTGGTGTTTCTGGATGCATTCGATTAGTCTTTGCCTATTTGTCCTATATATCAGAGTGCACCAAGGACCCTGCAGTTCAGTCTTGAGCTGCAAACATTCTCTTCTGTTGATACAAATCTAGATCCACTATACTCAATAGCAACAAGAGGGTTAATAAATTCTCCTCCATCTGACTCTAGGGCCAAACAGAATCTGAATTTAGGAGTCAGAGTCAAAGAGTACTGGATAGCCAATATGCCTTGAATATAAGGGTATAGCCAAAAATGATCTAAGAATCCAAATGGTGGATAATGGTCTTTGCTTATAAAATATGTGCTGCTGATGCTAAGTTGCTAGTGTTGACATTCACATCATTATTGTTAAGCTCTAAAATTATCTGCATCAATGGGCCAAATATAAGTTAATTTGAAGCAAATGCTGGGAGGGTCTTCCTCTTTCACAATGATGTTTCTCTACATAGGATGCAAAGAACCTCCAACTCATAAGACCTCCCATTTGGACCAGTGAAACTGGGATGGAGACCATAGTTCATCATTAAAACATCACGACTCCAGATCAGTGGTTTGTCCGTGAAGGAAGAAAATAGGTCTCCATACCATGGCCAGATGCTCTCTGGACTATCCTATATGGGAGGGGGGGGGAGAGAGAGAGAGAGAAAGAGAAAGATGGGGTGCAATTTCATGGCCAAACCACTGAATAGGGGAAGATGGGAATTCTTCTCCCTGATGTTTGGCAAATGTTAATCTTTGGAAGCTTCCATTCGGGCAATACTAACCATTATAAAGGGAGCAGGTTTTGCATAATTTATTCTTTCTCCTTAGTGCAAAAGCTGTAGCCTTCCAGAATTTTTTTTTAAAGTTTTCTGATGAATTTGGTCAAACCCACCAAAATTTGCATTCAGCACTGAATGAGTGCAATATAAAAGGCTTCAGGATGCAGTTTCCAAGCCTGTGTCATGTACATTCAAACAAAAGTTCTTGAGGCAAAGATGTTTGGCACTGTATTTTTTTTTTTTTAAATCTTCATCCCTAAAAAATGTAAGATATTTTGAAACAGGAAAAAGTGAAATGACAGCACAGGCTTCCTGAATTCTGATTCTTCTTTTAAATCATCTTTCCGCATAAGGGATAGCCAATGACAATAAATGTACTGCAAATCTTCTCTCCCCTTATTACACTGGTTAATGAAATTTGTGATTCACCAAGCCACACACTGTAGTAAGGAAGTAAATCAAGGGTATCATCTTCTTGGTCTTCTTGTTTATTAAAAAGGTCCGTGAGAAGGTCTGTATGCCAAAAGTACCCAATCACGAGGTATAGAAACTTGTCATTTTTGGTCGTTGTTACTACATTTCTTCTCACTTACTTTTCCCCCTTCCATCTTCCTTCCAATCTCTTCCTCCTGGTCTTGGAAGAGGGTCTAATGTCAAGATGTCTATCATGACGGCATGATTCAAGTTCCAACCCTTTTTACATGCAGATGCCATTTTGATATTTTTATTTCTCCCCAGGTGGACACTCATACCTTTCAAATACAGGTTTCACCTTATTATATAAGGGACACAAATATGAGTTTAAGTAATTATGCATTCCAGTTCTAGTAGGAATGAACTGGTGAAGTGGAGTTGAAGTCCCACCTATGAGGAAGGACATGAGTTGGTGTCCTTTTGGTGAGATCAGCCTCTTGCACATAGTGTTCTCCAGGTCAATTAGTGCTACCTTATCTTGGAGGCAAGATTGAGAGCATCTTGGCAATGTTTTGATGAGGTCTCACTCGCCATCTTCAGGCTGGTGCTTTCGGCTTCATGCAAAGCATGATCGGAGCTGCCATCTCCCTATATATACTGGTGAGGAGTTTGGCTGTGTTGTCATTTCTTGATTGGTTGATGGAGTTGATGTTTGCAGATTGGCTGGCTTTTTCATAAGAACATGTGTGGCTGAGGTATTGACTGTGTGTCTATCAGCCTCCTGTGTTGTAATGACTTGGGTAATGGACTGTGTGATGACCTTCTGAGTTCTATTGTTGTGACATCCTGGGTCTTGTGCTGTAATCTCCTGGGTCGTTGGCTGTGTTGCAACATCCTGAGGTTTTGTGGTGTAACCTCCTAAGTTCTGTGATGTGATATCCTGAGTGGGTGGCTGTGATGTGACATTCCGGGTTTTGGTTTGGCTCCGAATTTGAGGCCTAGATAGTGTTCATGGTGTGTGTCTGTTTGCTTGGTTTGGGGGTCAGGGTGTGTGGCAGCTGGTGATGCAACTGTGGTCTGATTTCTGAATGGTGGTTGTCTTTCATCTATGGGATGGGTTTGGTTTTGAGTCTGGTGAGGGAGAATGGTGGTGGCGTCATGTGTTGTTTTGGGTCCGGTGTTGGTTTTCACGGCTGGGACTCATTTGTTGATAAGGGCTAGTTTCCAGATGTCTGGTAGGCGGGAGGCATTGTCCCATTTATTCATGTTATGGGGGTGTTTCCCTATTTTGATGGCTTCCCTGATTATTCTCTTGTTGAAGTGTTCAGTATTGGAGATTAATTTGGTTCCCTCAAAATTAATTTCATGCCCTGTGGCTTTAAGGTGCTGGAAAAGGGAGGAAGTATTTTCTTCTTTTCTGAGTGCGTTTTTGTGTTCTGCGATGCGTGCATTTATTCTCCTTTGGTTTGTCCAATGTATGTGGCTACGCATTTGTTGCATGCTTTTTCATAAACTCCTTGGTTTTCTAGCTGGATCTTGTCTTTGGGATTTCTTAGGATGCTGGGTTTTTTTTGGTCAGTGCCGAAGGCTGTCCTGATATTGTGTTTGTGGAGAATTTTGCTGATTTTATCTGTGGTGTCTTTGATGTAGGGGGGGAGGGCAATACCATTGTTCTGTTCTATGTCTCGGTTTCTGGTGGTTGTCTCCCTTAGGATTAGGATGGTAATTGTGCTTCTTTGGAATCCATTGGAAATTAATATGTTTGTGAGGGTGTGTAATTCTGTTCTCAAGTGGTCTTTTTCGGCTAGGCATTTGGTTCTGGAGATGAGGGTCTTGGCTCCAGAGTTGATCTGTGCAGGGTGGTGATGGGATTGTGCGTTTAAATAGCGTTTGGTGTGTGTTTTCTTCTGGTGGATGGTGTGTCCTAGGGAGACATTGGGTTTTTTGTAAATTAGGATGTCCAGGAAGGGAAGTTAGTTGTTGGCTTCTGTTTCTAGGGTGAATTGTATTTTGGAGTGTAGGCTATTGAGGTTGTGAGGAAGTTGTCCAGTTTTCTTTCCCGTGTGGCCAAACTATGAAAGTGTCATCCAGTATATATAGGGAGACGGCAGCTCCAATCACGCTTTGCTCACACAAGCACGAAGCTGAAAGCACCAGCCTGAATATGGTGAGTGGGACCTCATCAAAACATTGCCAAGATGCTCTCAATCTTACATGGGAAAAGACCCGAACATGCCAAGACCTGCATACCTGTATGTGTGAAAATTTATGAATATATATATATATATATGTATATGCTGTTCAGCTTCCTTCAGGTATTATCCCACGTCATTGTAGTGCTGTTAAAGTTGTAGCAATGTTTCAGCAGAATCTCATCTGCCATCATCAGGCTTCTGTATGGATGTGTGTCTCACAGCTTCTGGTTTCAAATTCGAGGCTGGTCTATTCTGATTGGCTAGAAGTCTGGGTCTGTGTTCACTGGACTTGGAGTTTGACTGATTGGTGTTTCTGGTTTCCTCTGTCTGTTTTGTGGCTTTGATTGGCTGGCAACACTCTGTTCCTCTGTTGGAGGCGTCCAGTGCAGCTTGGCTTCGTGTGAAAGGACGGCTATTATCTATTAGGAAGCTAGGTTTCATCTGGGTGCCTGGT
>BLBF01000046.1:6634590-6663020 GCA_015471245.1 Laticauda colubrina
AGAGAGAGAGAGAGAGAGAGAGAGAGAGAGAGAGAGAGAGAGAGAGAGAGAGAGAGAGAGAGAGAGAGATATTCCAAAATTAGCAATATATTTTCATGAAACAATTAAAACATTGCTAAGGAGTTATTTGCAAGAATTTTGGAATAAAGAATAGGACTATTCTATTAACAGACCGGTGGCAATTATATTAACAGACCAGTGGCAATTATAGATATTCAGAATGTTTCTTATCGTAATTCATACAATTTTTCCCATATTACCCTTATGAGAGCTTTTTAAAGGCCTGATTATCAACCCATTTGCTCTTTGAGGTAGTCCAGGCAAGAACCACCACAACAAATCCTTGTCCTATCTTTCTTGTAGAATTACAACAGAATGAAAGCATTTCTTTCATCCTTTCTTTTTACTTTCTGGAAAAAAATAGAGGGGACCTTCTGAAATGCTTCCCGTGCCCTCCCTTCTTCTGTGGATGAGATCTATTGTACATGCCAGTTGTCCAATCTGTGGCTCTTTTTTCCATCTCCCAAGGTCATTGGCACATACCATTACACAACCTCCTTATTACTGAAAAGTGTAAATGGCTGACAGGAGACCTACTCATAGGAGCTGGGTCTGTCCCAACATTGCCCTGTTTCAATTCAAAATCCATCAGAGAGTTCAGGTGGTCAAAAAAAATCAATACCTTTAAAGAACGTACTTTCAAATTACTAAGTGAAGACTTATGATTGTATTACTATATGAAGACTTGAGCATTTAATTGAACAGGGAGGGTTGGTGGCAGGAGTGGGGCTTACTGTTCAATGTCGTGATGACAGTGTGAGCCCAAATTTAATATCCAGAATGGTTAATACAGGGTTGCTTTTTGTTTACAAAATGACTCTTCATTGATGTAGCGCAAAGACAAATCAATATTGTTCCGTGTGCTCAAGGTTTAAGCATGCCTTGAAAAATTAGGCAGAATAATTTCCCATACGTAACAACATGATGCTTTTGCTGTTTCTCTTTTAACTTTTCTCCCTCATCCCTCCACATCTGTCTGCCATTCTCCTCTTACATTTCCTTTTGAAAACATTTTTCTGGATATTAAAGATAGCAAATAAAACAAACTAAAAAGATAGATGGGAAAGATAATCTACCTTTGAATATCAAAGGCTGGGGGAATTAACCACAAGGAGAACATTTGAATTTCACAACCCATTTGCCCATTTGCCAAGACGTTCAGCAATCTGAATTTCTGCTGACTTGGAAAACCTTGTCACAGGAAAGGTCAGATAAAATTCTATTTCTGTTCTTATCAAGGAACTCTCTTCCTCTCTCTTCTTCTCTTTTATGGTTGCCACTGTGGTGTTAATGATCCAGCCTTTTGACCAGACCGCATAGAGGCCACAATCAGAAATGAGGACTCCAAAAGGGCAGGATGGCATAGGAAGCTGTTTGCTAAATATAAATGTGCTCATTGTGACTCATTGATCCTCCCCACACAAAGGCTGGACATCAGCAATGACATCTTTGGAGTAAAGTGTGGCATTTCATGCTGGTGCTGCAAATTCATTTTTGAGCAGACATTTTGGGGACACATCAGGAGACAACTTGGCATGCAAAGGCCTCCATGGATGCAACGTTCCCCAAAGAACAATTTGCTCTCCTGACGTGGCCTTTTCAAAAGTTGCTCGGGACTAATATTAACTGTGACTGGTCAGCTGGTTGTGAGTCTTTGCCCTCCCTTGAATCCCTGGGAAGTTATTAATGCTCACTCAGGTAAACTGCTCAAGGTATGGGAGGCTACAAAGGATGCATAGTTCAGGTCCAATGAAACAAAAAGTGACCATTTAAGATGGGGAAGAAACCATTGGAGAGAAATGGGGTGGGTGGGAACAGGAGAAGACAACAGAGTTGAAAGAGAATCCATAACACCTGAGAGTTCAATTCTCTTGTTCCTAAGTTCTCTTTCTTATCTGGTTAGCCAATACAGTCGGTGTTTAAGGATGGTGGAAGGTGGATTCTAAATGAGGGTCAATCAATCTGTCCTTTTGATGACAGCATTAAATTGATGCACTAAATCTAGAAACTGATTCTGCAATCTTACATCCTCTCAGTCTGGTCTGGCATCCTTTTTTATGTCTCTCCAGGATCAAGAATTTCTCTTCTCTTATGTTTTTCATTTATTCCTCAGTTCTTTATCACAAGTTAATGCAAAGATTTGAGGCCACCCACTATTTCTGTAGATGCATAATCTGATTGTTTTGAATAGCAGATCCCTCTTTTTATTTTTATTCTTAATAGATTCATCTTCCCAGCCCTACCTGAAGCTGCTGTGGATTAAGGTAGGACCCTTTGCATTCAAAGTAAGGGCTCCACCAGAGGCCTATGGCTTTTCTCCTGGACGGCAGACTCGGGCACAAATGTCCATCATTCCTACTCCAATGGGAAATGCAAAATCCTGGACCTGCAGTTTTGCCCCCCAACTGGTCTCACTGCATCCCTCCTTGCATGAATCAGAAAGGGCCTGTTTTCCTGCAATGTCAGCTGTAGCCTCCTCGTCACCTCCCTCTCTATTTTTGTACAAACAGGTACCTATTTTGCTTACTATGGGAAAGTTACACGGACCTTCTTAATTTAGTTTTCATTTCAGAAGAAAGCCAGTGTCAGCTATTTTTGAGAGTTTGGGAGAAAGTTGCTTAAAAAGGGAAATATCTTTCTTTTTGAGATTTTCCTTCCTTCCTTCCTGCCTTCCTTCCTTTCTTCCTTCCATTTCTTCCAACTGTTACTTGTTTTTTTCTTCCCTGTGCAGACGGAAACAAACAAGTTGTGCTGATGGCTGAAACATCCAAATAATTTGTCTTTCTTCTTCCAGCCAGTCCCTTCCATGTAACAGGGCCTTCCTTCTTCCCTTTCCAAGAAGTAGTAAGAGATCATCCTATTCCCAACAGTGAAGGCTTCACTGACTGTTTCTGAATGCTGCAGGGATTATTATTATTTATTTATTGTTGAACTCTGACTCATGTATTCATTGATCATTCCTTGTCTCCTCTCTGGTCTCTTCACTTTCTAATCCTATCAGGTCCATCTGGTGTCCTTCCTCTCCCTGCTTCGCAGTGCCTCCTCCTTAAAACCTTCCCCTAATTCCTTGTCCCTTAATTGCAGACCCAGCTTCCTCCCATCCCTTCATCCATCACTCTGTTTTCCTGGTGCCTCCCCGCCAATTATGTTCACTTATCCAGCCTCATCATCCAAAGCTCTCTAAGGAGTTCTCTTTGCCCAATCAGTACCACCTCATTGCCCTTGCTGCCTTTCCTTGCAGGGGCTTTAAAATTGCCGTTTCTGCAGGATCTTCTTAAATCCCTCTGCAAACAAGCCAAACTCAAACTCTTGCTGTCTTTAATTTGTGGTAGGTCAATTGGAACAAGTGCCCGTGAAACTGCTGCTTTGTGACAAAACTGCCGTTCATCCCTACGATACTAGAGAAATAAAACAATAATGAGAAGATCTAATAAACATTTACATTCCTCTCCTTCTGCCACAAAGCATGCTTTTTCTGCTAGAGTTTCTCTTTTTGAAGGTAGCTGAAGTTTTGGGGCTGCAATACGCCTACCGTCAGGATGGAGTTTTCCTTATTTCCAGCCTTGCCAAATCAGTCTCTCTCTCTCCTCTAACTTTCTCCCACACACAGCTATTAATCCCAGCCATAACCTTTCATTAGTGCCAATGGGAGATTTCCTTTTTGGGAAATCTAATGGCAAGAGGGGCTGCACTGGAGCAGAAAAGGGTTACCTTGTCCTTCTGAAATGCTTTACAGGTAGTCCTTGACTTACGACCATCCGTTCAGTGAGCATTTGGAGTTACGATGGCATTGGAAAAAAATGACTTATGACCAGTTGTAATCATCTCAGCATCCCTGCGGTTATGTGATCAAAATTCATGCACTAGGCAACTGACATGGAATTTACAACAACTGCAGATCTGGGGGCACGTGTGTGTGTGTGTGTGTGTGTGTGTGTGTGTGTGTGTGTGTGTGTGTGTGTGACATGATCACTCTTTGCAACTTTCCCAGGGTGGCATTCAACCAGCAAAGTCACTAGTGAAAAATAGTTTGTTTTAATGAGCATGTGATTCACTTAATGACTGTGGTAATTCACTTAATGAGCACAACAAAAAAGGCTTTAAAACAGGGTATAACTCACTGAATGACATCACTTCGCGACAGAAATTCCAATTGTGGTTGTAAGTCAAGAACTATCTATAGTCTCCTTTTCATTTCTGTATTGTTATACATTAGTCACTAGGAGGCAGTACTGGATCAACTTGATCTGGGCTCAAAAGCTAAGCAGTGCCTCAGACTTGGATGGGAGACCACGATGAAATCCCGGGATTGGAAGCTAAACTGGGGATTCTGGAAAAATAAACAAACAAAAGCATCTTGGAAGGAGATTTTATCTCTTCCATAACATGCTTCCATACGATTTCCAAGAAAGCTGCACAGATCTGTCCCTAAAGTTACCAGAAGTCAATCTTAGCATCCAAACCGAATAGGTGTTCTGCAGATTAAACTCTTCAGGGTAAATTGGTGTCTTATGCAGCATTTTAGAGGCCAAGGAGAAGGGCAGTAGAATAACTGAGTTCATCCAATGTTTTCAAGGAGTTCCAATGAGTGACCTTTCAGGATTTCTTTCTTTCAAGGCCAGCCAAGACTTTTGACTGGAATTTCTAGAAGTTTGATGGAATCTCTTATCAACTCCATGGTCTCTCCATCACCCACCCAGCTGGATTGCCCCAGCTCAAGAACATCTGCTTTCATTTCCTAAAGAAAGATCCTCACAATGCAGCCTCCTCTCAGTCCAGGGTGGTCTAAGACAGTGCTCGCCAACCAGTGGGCTGGGGACCACTGGTCCATGAGAAAAAATCTCCTCGCAGAGAAATGTCACCCCCAAAGCAATTAATCCAGGCTGTGTGGGAACACAAGGCTGCTCCACCTATATGGCCTGTGGGAACACAAGGCTTGCATTGTTTGCATGCAAACAACATGAGGTAGTGAGGGGAGGGGGGAAAGGGTAGAGGGAAAGGAACTTGTCCTACATGCCCTACATACCTGGCCTAGCCACTGGGCTGCTTCTTTCCACTTCTTTCTTCTTCTGCTTTTGGTTGCATGTGAGGAAAGCAGCAAAAGTCTTTCTTTCTCTCACCCAAACTCCACCAGAAATGAGTCTTTGGGACTCTGCAAGGCATCCTGCTCCAAGAGGCTGAATTTGGGGGAGAGAAAGAAAGACTTCTGCTGCTTTCCTTGCATGAAGCCAAAAGTCTCTCTCTCCTTCCCTCTCTTTCTCTCTCTCTCTCTCCCCCTGAGAACAGAGCTGGAGACAGGATTCTGTGATCCCAAATAAAGAACGATCGATAAGAAAACAGGGTGGGGAATTTTTTCTGCAAACTTTTGGGGGGATTTTCCCAGGGTCTCTGGTCCGCAGGATTTTAAATTATGAGTTTGGTGATCCCTGAGGTCCAAAAGGTTGGTGACCCCTGGTCTAAGATCCCTCAGGAAAGTGGTGCATCTGCTGAAGAAGGGAAGAAGCTCTCATATGCATTCATTCAGAGTTGCATAGTTGAACAGCTAAGGTAACTCCTGCAAGCCAAGGAGCTTTCCACCTCTGTGGCTGTTTCTGCTTTATCTCCCATAGTGGACAAGCCTTGCCCAGCAGGAGATAATCAAAAAAGTCGAGATAGAGCCTTGACAGTGTGAAGTTCCATTCATTTTATGGATATCACAACCACAGTTGCTTTTTTAAAATTTTTACATGTTTAAAATGGTTATAATAATGCCATGCAAAAGGAAAAAGTCTACCCTTAACAATAACAATATACTGCAGAAATATTCTCTGGAATAATGGTGTAATGGTATGTGGGAAAGGCCTTGGGAGAAGGGAAGGGGGACTAGGGCACTGTCAGATAAAGTCAGGGAGCCCACAGATGCATAATGAGCATAAAAAGAAATACATAAAAGAAGGTTGCTAATTTCTCGAGCTGTAAAAGACATTTCTGCATTCAGACTTGTAAGATTCTGTTAATGTAGCCTTACAATAACATTGAATTAGCTCATTGTGTCTGTTTCCTGTCTGGTTTACCTGAGAAGGCTGATAGGTTATTTGAAACTGAATGATTTGGAACTGAGTCTCTACTCTCCAGAGGTTCATTTTTGTCCTAGCCCTGCTGGCCTTTTATACAGCATTAAAAACCTGCTTTTCCCTCAGGCATTCAGGCTAGGATGCTAAATGCATCCATCTTGGAAGATGCTATGCTATGGCTTGACAAGCAGATGGTATATCTGGTCTTTTTAAATTTTTAATGGTTATTTTTGTTGACTGTTTTTACTGTTGTGTTAGTCAACAGAGCCACTCCAGCAAAATAAATAAATACTATATATTTATACATATAAATATTAAATATTTACATATATAAATTATATAAATATTTCAGTGGTTGAATCAGTGTTACTCAACCTCAGTGAGTAACACTGAGTAACACTTTAAAATTACGAATATACTGGCTGGGGAATTCTGGGAGTTGAAATCCAAACATTTTAAAACAGCTGAAGTTGAGAAATACTGGATTATATGAACTGAGCAAACCACCAAAAACAAATTCATTAATTAAGAAAAGGAAAAGACCCACAAAATAAGTATAAATATCTATCACATATGAAATTAATTCAATTGGTGTCAGGTCCAAGCACACAGATAGGATACTGTGAAACAGGGAGATCCAGTCAAGTTAGGTCCTTTATTTGCTTATACTTAATGGACAGAATCTTGCCAAATTAAAGTTATAACTTTCTAATAAAAAATTGGGGGGGGGGGGAAATAATAAAGTTATAACCTTCTAACCTACTATATATAATTTGAGAGATATTAATGTTATTATTATTATTCATGCCTATTTCCTGTATTCTTACTCATGTTTATACTTATATCTGTTATCTTGTAAGCGATTGACAGATCAAATAAATAAACAAATAAAAAATACCCTGAATCTTTTCCCTCCTCTCCCATCCAGCTCAGGACTGTGGCAATCTCTCAATTTGGGTCTCTTTCTGGGAAACCCCTATGTTACAACCACTCTCTGCCTAGTGCCTCTCCGGGTGCACATTCCATTGCAGTTGGGCTTATTATCAAACTAGGACCATGGAGCCACACCAGATGTCATCTTTTCTCCCAAAATATTCCAAAATGAGAGACCAGACACACCTCTGGGTTGCAACAGTTGCAGGAGTAAAGAATAAATTTCTGCCAGCCTTATTCCTGCTGCACAGCAAAAGTGACCGATGGATCAGTGGAGGCAAAGTACTTCTGGGCAAAGAGCCCATTCAGTCAGTTTCTGTAGGAGCTGCAGGCCCATCAAAATCTCGTGGGGAAGGAAGAAACAGGACCCTGCCTCCAAGTAACCAGTCTATATCTGAGGTGGGGGGGTGGGGGTGGGGAGAGCAGGGGTGTTAATTCTAAGCTGATGTTTGGCTCCAAAAACCCAGAAAGACACAAGACTCTTCTCATCAGATTTCATTATTATTTCACTTATGAAACTAAAGAAGACTACTTAGCACCATAAAATGCATCATAAAATATATGCTCTATGAATTATTAGGACAGAGCTGTCTTCACCCTCTTTCTCTCACACAAACTGCTTCAACTCTGTTGTCTCTTGCTCCTCTGAAATGCACTCCCTCCCTTCTGAGAATCCAGGCTATGTCTCATCACATCACTTCTTGGGATAAGCATGTATGAACACAAGCATAGCTGGTTTGGTTTGGTGGTTAAGGCAACAGATTAGAAATTAGGAGACTATGAGTTCTAGTCCCACTTTAAGTATGAAAACCATCTGGTTGGCTTTGGGCCGATTATCAGGAGATTGTGAGTCCCACCTTAGGCATAAAAGTTAGCTGGATAACTTTGGACCAGTCTCAACCTCACGGGGTTGTTGTTGTGGGAAAAATAGGAGTAACAAAGAGTATTTTGTGTGTGTGTGTGTGTTTACCCCTTAAGTTATTTATAAAAGAATTAATAAAAGACAGGACATAAATAAAATAAATAAGTCTCAATTCTGATTCATTTATGGATCCAGAAGAGGGCAGAAAGAAAGCTGAGAGCAATTAGTGGGATCCCAGGGGGTCCTTTAAGCCTTTCAACAGATTACAAAGGTGACCAAAAGGAAGGAATTAAGCAAGTCAAAACCAATTTTAACATGCATCATTTTGGTAGCATAGTTGTGGCTGCCCTCTTGACTTTTCTGACTCTTCCCAAGCAGACACCCTGGAACAAAATGTATAATAGCATTAATTGCTTCAAAGCCTCAGGGTTAGAAAGAAGATTCAAGTTCAACTTGCAGGGACTCTTCTGCTGAATTGTAATATTTGTATTACACAGTTGGAACACACCAGCAATCAGAGCCAGAGCATCTTCAGCCAACATACCCCCAAAATATCAGGCCAAAACATGATAGTACCATCTGTATGACATATTAAGCTTGGTTACAGTTCATCTTGGCCAGTTTCTTGGTAGTTTAAAGGAATATTCAAATCTTGCTGGTTTGGTTTCTTCAGGTTCAGTGCATTGAGTGAACCTGGAAAATTAAGCCAATTTAGCAGCCAAACTTTCCTGGATGATGTGATCCCAGCCTGGGGCTATTTGTGGGAAGTGAGCTTAAAGCAAAGACCATGCAATCTTGGAATCCTAGCAAATGTTCTTCACCAACCTGCCCCACCTCACCTCCTTGTAGCAATGAAAAACAATAACTATAAGAACTTCACTCTCCATACTTACCTACAGAGAAGTTGGGTTCACAATACATTAAATTGTAAAGCTCAGTTACTAAACCAAAATGCATATGAGTCACTCACTTCCCATGCAATGCCCAAAGAACCACCATTCAGCCAACAAGCTGAGACAATGGCTGGCTTCTCAGAACATGTGGAACCTCAAGTGACAACATCTGGCTTTAACCAAACAACATCGGGAGAAAATCCCAAAAGGCTGCTGAAGAAAGAAGGAGATTCTCCCTTACCAGGATGAAGAGATACTCATTGGCAAAGTCGTGATGCTCAGGAATAGTTGAAAACACAGATAAAATCAGACAGCTGAAGACCAGGATAAATCTGCAAGAACAAAAAGGAGGAGAACCTAGGTTAGCCCAAGCTAGAACCCCCACAAATGAGTGTGTCATTTGAACACAGGACTTTCTGGTATCACAACTTGTCTGAGAATCAAATCTTGGAGTGAGTTAGGCCAGTGTTCCCACTCAAACTGTGCCAAGCCTGATAAAAATGTGATTCTTCCCTCAAGGTTTCTCATGATCCTCTGGGGATCCCAACCCATAATTGGAAAAGATAAAAACAAAAATCCAAATGATCTAAAGAGGTTAGGGAAATGTCCTGAAAACAGCAGAATGAAACCTGAAAGACACAAATGCAAACTTCTTCACTTGGAAAAAGAAGTTAAACCCCCAGTTACAGCTGAACTGTATTATAGTTCAACTAGTTATGCACAGATGGAATGTTTGTTACAAGTGCATTTGAATGAAGGTTGAACATGAATCACCAATGTAATCTGGCTGCAAAAAAAATTTCAATTTTAGACCATAGCAATAAAAATATGCTTTCTAAATTATAATCCATATTAGCTGTACTTTATTCGGCATCTGTTGGCTCCCATCTTGAGTACTTGGCAATTCTGGACACTTATTTTTTGAAAGACACTGAAAAGCTGGAACAGACATAGAGAAGATCAGGAGCTATGGAACTGGGCATGGTTTGCCTTAATGCTGGAACTGAAGGGATTTTCCATAGATAAATTACCTCAGTGATAATTATTATGATTAGCTTCAACTGTACAGGAGCACAGAATTTGGAACTCCAATCCTGAAATTCCTGGAAGGAAAACCTAATTAAATGCTGGGGTATAAGACCTCTTTGATAAGGGAACCATTTCACCAGACATGGGATAGACTTCCCTTTATTGAATGGATTCAGACAGAGGATGGATGTGGGATGCTTGATTTGGGATTCCTGCACTGAGCAGGTGGTTGGACTCAATGGCCTCTTACAATAGTATAATTCCATGATTCTCTCTTGTATAAAACAGGTAGGCAAGAAAAGTTGGGTTAGTTGAGCCCAAATCCTAAGTTAGCGAGCAGTGGTGAAGACCTCCTCTTAAGTCAGAACCTGGAAACTTGGTGAAGAGCAAATAAATTTGTCCCAATGTGGTGAGTTGGTGAAAGTATGAGACCCCAGTTCTAATCCTCCCTTAGCTCCAAAGGCTTCCTGGGGGAATTTGGGCCAGTCCTTCTTCTCAGTCTCAGCAACAGGGTAGTATAGTAAAGAAGGAGTTGGATTAGGCAACTGAGTATTTGAATCTTAGGATCCAAGAATCCAAAGGAGCCCTTCAGGCCATTTTGTCCACGACCCTGCCCAATGCAGAAATCTAAATTAAAGCATCCCTGATAACTTTATATCCAAGCTTTGCTAGAATACACCCAGAAATGAGCAGCACACCACTTCCCTTGATAACTGGTTCCATTATCAAACCAACCTGGTTTTGTAAGATATTTTCTCCTACTATTTTCTAACTCCTTCTTCCTTGTACACCCAACTGAGTTCCTGTTTCCACCTTCCAAGCTTTGAGAAATGGAGGAGCAGCAATGTAAGCCATGATAAAAGAGAAATATGACATTGAATTTTATTCACCATATATCGAGAGGCTGGATCTGAATGTGGGGCTATCTTCTCAGAGGCTTGCTCCATCCCCCGGTGACAAGCACCAAGGTAGATCCAGCCCTGTTTTAGCTTGAAGGAGACCTTGACTTATGTAGATCAATGCCCATCTGTTGAGATGGAAATGAACATCACTGCCATTAGCCATTCATTTGGAAGAGGCATCATTGTAGACAAAAAGGAACAACGCCAGAAGCAACATGTTTTTTCCTGGTTGTCTCCTCTACTCTTGTGGTTTGTTTCTTTCCTCTCCCTTTTGGATACAAACAATTTGGATTTTGCTTAATCCATAAGCAAAAAAGTCCATGTTTTAGGTGCATCTACCAAACTGCAGATGTACACTTTGTTGATAGGTGGCAACATGGGACAATCAATGGTGATGGAGAAACTTCCAAATCTGATATTCTGAGCTGAACATGATTGTTTATGAGGGTCAGAAGCTTAAGAAATAAAATAAAATATCCTGGGTTCTAGGCTTTTCCCAATGTGTTTCATTTTCTGTATTTATCTCCCAAACATATATCTACAATGGAATCTTCTTAAATTTCTCCCACTTGAAGCTTGAATACAATTCTTGCTTCATTTCAATATATAATAATAAGGGGGGAGTTATAATTTTGGGATGCTCTCCACAAACACATAGAGAAATAAAACTTTGGCAGTTAAAGGCAGCTAATGCCCTGAGTCACACCCAGAAGAAAAAGATTCTAGCCTAGATCAATCCTTTTGGAGCTAGCTTTATATCTGTTGCATTTTATTTTATTTTCAAAATTGGAAATAAATTTCCAAAATTGGAGGTTCTTAGCCCATCACTAAGGATGCCAGGACAGGATTCTATCTACCTTTCATTCTTCCCTGAATGTACATGGAAGAAAAAATATCCATGCATAATGGTAGATAGAGATATATAATTTCATACATGCTTCAAACTTGTATTAAATTGTGTTTTATAGCATTATCAACATCAATGTCATGTCATATTTTTCCCTAGAACTCAAGTAAGTGTTCATCAGGAATGGTGAAATTACTCAGTACGGAGGATTTGAGAGACACCATACAAAGGAAGCTTGAAATATGTCCTTTTGTTGCAAGAAGTTTGGCTTTTTCTTTCTTTCTTTCTTTTCAGCTATGCTTAGCCCAGTTAAGGTGCTTACATGGGTTTTTTTTTTGCATCAGAATAGGAGAAAATTACACCATTATTTCTGGCAAAGACAAAGGGGCATCTTGAGGACTCAAAAATGAATATTTAAGGAATATTTGCAGTCCTGGCCTTACAGATTGCAAATATGATTCTTTCCAGCCATACAAACACACCACACTTTGTATTTACCTTTGTCACCAACCTGCCAAGTTGGATGATTAGGCTGAGAGAGGAGCTCCATGACTGAACTCCGTCTAGATCAGTGTTCCACACACTTGACAACTTTAAGATGTGTGGACTTCAACTCTTCTACCTGGAAATTTTGGGAGTTTCAGTCCACACATCTTAAAGTTGCCAAGTTTGAAAAACAGAGATAGATAAAGAATGAACTTGAAGAAAGCAAGAGGAAACCAATACCAGAACTGTGAAATGCATTTCATCAGGCAAATACTGATGACCAGATATGAAACAGGCAACGTACAATCAAAACAAGTTCACTAATGTAAGATGTTGCAAGGACTAATATTAAAAAGTTTTTTTGAAAAGTAAAAACAATACAAATTTACAAAAACACAAAGTAAAGCAATAAATAAGAAAGTAATGAAAGAAAAAAATAGAAAAAATATATGGAATTTCTTCCAATCTTTACATACATAAAAAGCATTTATATTTTATGTTCTCTTTTTATGTTTACATCATGTCTCCCTTTTTTCCATGTTCTACTCTTTCTCATGAAAAAAACCCATAAATCACAAGTTCATATTTTTTTCATTTTAAGCAAAAAAAAATCTGTAAAGTATTTCCAGTCACTAACAAATGTACTTATTGTCTTTTCCCTAATCAACAAGTCAATTTTTCTGTCATCTCACCGTTTCCTCCATTGTGAGTAAAGCTATGGCAATGACCGTTAGCTATTTTAAAAAAAATAACAAATTTCTGAAAAAAAGGTTCAATGACAATTGCATTTTCAGTCTGCTTGTAAGAAATGGTCACTAAGCGAATTACATGGAAAGAGTACATACAATCAAATCCAACCCCGGGCAATATAGAAAATAATTTAGAAACATTTTCTCCAAAAGCCTAGAATGTAAACTGTAAAGTCTCAAGGCCAAGATCATCCATCAGGGAGAAGGGGTGTCAAAAGAAAATCAAGATAGCATCCATGACTACATGATTGAAGTATAAGTAAAAAATAATAATAATTGGACTTTCTAGGTTTGTTTTAGGTCCAGTGACCCTTTAAACAATGTAATATTGCTTTTATCAATGTATGAAACTGTGATTAGTATTATAACAGGCTTGTTAGGCTTCCTTTAAGGAGAAAAGCAGCAAAGTAGAACTTCCATTTTCAAGAGAAATATATCTCAGATGCTAACAGAGGGGAAATTACTATATTTGTGATGCATTTTGGTTTGGTGGTGGCTGGAAAGAAGATGGATGTCGAAAGTAAAGAAGAGCTTTATGACCATCAAAATTACCTTCGGTATTCTCCAAATGAATGAGCAAAATGCAATGAGGTTCTCCAATCAGGATGAACATCACAAAGTTTCCTGATAGTCAAGCATCTAGATTTAGATCCAGATTTAGATTTGCAGGACCTAAGGAAACATGACTAGTCTCAAAATCTGGAAGGGAGGTTGACTGGTTCTGGGACAGGAGACCACCAGGACATCCCAAAACAATCAAAGAGACTGAAAAGACCTCCCCTTGCCCCCCCCCCCCCAAATTCAGAAGAAAATAAGGCATATTGCTTTTATAGCCTGCTAAGAAAACTACAAAAACAAAGATAGCCTTGAAGAAGATACAGTATTTAGCATATCTGGAATTTAGCTTAGAAAAACAGGAAAGAATGAGGAAAAAATTCAAAATTACTTACCTTGGCTTACTTTAAGAGGGAGGGGAAAGACCCACTGTCAACTTTCAAGATTCTGCTATTACAGCTTAATAATACAATTAAATGGGTGGCAAGTGCTATATTCTGGCCAAGCCCTGAGGCTCTGATTTGACTCATTTATCATTTTAGATCAGTGTTTCTCAACCTTAGCAACTTGAAGATGTGTGGACTTCAACTCCTAGTATTCTCCAGCAAGAATTGTTGGCTGTGGAAATCTAGGACTTGAAATTCACTCCTCTTAAAGTCATCAAAGTTGAAATATGAAATGGAAACTTATTTAAAGATGAGTGAAATGCATAATGATATGAGATGATATTATATAAGATTAGTGGAAATGAAAGTATGATTATGTACAAGTGTTATAATCCGGAATCATGTTGCTCATGTGAAGAGATACGTAAAAATAAAAAAACTTTTTTTTAAAAAAACTCATCAAAGTTAAAAGACACTGTTAAAGGATCCCAATATCTTTACACTTGAAACTTCCTGGCTCAATGTCTTTGATAACCCATGTAGCATCACCAGATGCAAAGTCCACCATTCCAGATCATTGTGTGATTAAATCTTAAATTACAATTCCGTGCAACCCCAAGGAAGTTTTAGTCACCCTTCTCTTTCTGAATATGCAGATACTGGGATGTATTTGTTTAATTACAAATTATTAAACTAAAATACCAAAAAAAAAAACACCCCACCCTAAATCCAGTAAAAAAGAAAACACCCAAAATATGATTGATTGCAAACAACAGTAAGCAAAATAAAAAGAGGGAAATCATGTCGGGATAACAACTGTAGAACAAGTATTAAACAATATATGAAAATTGCAGACTAGGGGGAAAATCCAATTATTGTAAAATATGAAATTACAAAGGAAACCAGAGACTGGTTTATCTATTATATGGGAGGAAAAATTATTCTCCGAGATTAGATCCAAACAGAGTTGGAATTCAGTGAAAATGTAAGAAAGGAGCAAGCAGAGGGAACGGTTTATCAGTTTAGAGTCCTTGCATTGCCACAAAAGACCCAAATCCAGTCCCCCCCAGCCCTTGAATTTGGTTGGCCCTTATGGGGCACCAATTTAGTGCTGATGGTTAATTGACTAGATTCTTAATAAATCTTAAATGCTGCAACCTTATAAATAATCCTGAATCTTTGTGTTTCACAGACATGTGCACAAAAGCTATATTTAATCTTGGCTTAATCATTTCATTTTCTGCTTCAGCATGTTCAGAAATTTTCTGGTTGGTTTATTTTTGAAGTATTGAGCAAATCCAGCAGGAAGGAACAAAATTAAGCATGAATGCAAACTTTGGGGCAGCTTGGGGAACCCCTGCAACATTTTTTTCAGGTAATAAACCCTTTTACCAATTCTTTTTTTTAATAATTTTTATTGGTTTTTAAAACAAATATAAACAAACAAAACGTAAAAATATCAGGCCATCTTCCATATATGTACATACAGTGTGCCGGTTGGTTTACAAATTGTTTTGTGCTTCCATTTCATAGTCTTCAATTAAGTCTACAATTACAAGTCTACAATTCAAGTCTACAATTACATTGTATATGATCTTGAATTTTAAATCCAATGTTAAATACATTAGTATCATTATTAATCAATCATTTGACTATACTTTTATTCATTCATGCTTTAGGAAATAATCATATTTTGCTTAATTTGTTTTGTGACAATTCATATTATCACCCCAAATCTATCCTAAAATCATTTTGTAGATATAATAAGGAAAGAATACATATTTACATATTTGGTATTTTCTAAAAGTCTACATGTTTCATTACTATATATACAAGGAAAAGAAATACCATGAAAAGATGAGCCTCTAAGGCATTAGAGGATGAGTATAAAGGACTTGAAAAAGAGCTACAGAAAATGCCACAGAAAAAGGACATTAAGTTAAAAATGGATATAACCAAACATAAAATGGGTCTAATAGAAAAAGAAAAATTAGCACAGAAAATTAGAGGTGCCAAACAGAACTACTTTGAAGATTCAAATAAACCAAGTAGATGATAAGCATATACACTGAAAAGAAGAAAGAATCAAGGAAAATATTGCAATTAACAGATGATCAAGGACAAGTTTGCTATGGTAGTAAAGAGAAGAAGGAAATCATTTGAGACTATTTATGGGAAACTATACACACAAGAGAATACTGATGAGGAAAGAGTCAGGCAGTACCTAAGAATGCTAAGTTACCCCAGATACCTAAAGAGATTGAAACAATGTTAGAAAGCAATATCATGATGATGGAGCTAACTGAAGCACTCAAGAAGCAAAATAATGGAAAGGTGCCAGGCCCAGATGGACTTCCGGAAGAATTTTATAAAACACTATAAGAATCGTTGAATCTTCCATTGCTAGAAGTTATGAATGAAGTTATGTTAAAGAAGAGGATACCTAAATCATGGTCAGAAGCTTATATTACATTTGTTCCAAAAGAGGAGGCTGATTCATTATAAATCAAGAACTATAGACCTATTTCCCTACAAAATGCAGATTATAAAATTTTTGCTTCAATATTGGCAGAAAGACTTTAAAACTACTTAAATACTTTTATACATCCTGATCAAAATGTATTTCTGCCAAAGAGACAAATTAAAGACAATATGAGAGTAATTTTGGAATTACAACTTTGGAATACTACGAGGCACATCCTGAAAAACAAATGGCTTTGATATTTCTAGATGCACAGAAGGCATTTGATAATGTGAATTAGCGATTCATGTTATTACTGCTGGAACAGATGGGCTTTGCTAGAAAATTTATTCAAGCAATAGAAGCTATATATCATGAGTAAATGGCAAAGGTAATGATAGAGGGAGAACTGACAGACTCTACTGATATAAGAAAAGGAACAAAACAAGGGTGCCCACCATCACCTCTGCTGTTTGTGTTAACTTTGGAAGTGCTAAATAGAAACATTAGAGATGAAAAGAATATAAAAGGGATGAAAATTAAAAAGCAAGAATTTAAGTTGTAAGCATTTACAGATGATCTGGTTTTCATTTCAGAAAATCCACTAGAAACAGCATCAAAATTGACAAAAAAGATAGAGACATATGGAAAGGTGGCTGGTTTGAAAATAAAAAAAGATAAGACAAAGATCTTGACAAAGAATATGCTATCAAGACAAAAGGAAGAACTGGCAGACCTATTGAAAATCCAGGTCACGAATAAGATCAAATACTTGGGGATATATTTGACAGCAAGATGCAGTACACTAAAAGAGAATAATTATATCAAACTTAAGCAGCAGATAGCGCTAGATTTGGTGAAATGGGAAAAATTTCAAATGTCATTAATAGAGAGAATATCAACAATCAAGATGAATATATTACCCAGAATTTTATATTTGTTTCAAACAATTCCAATTAGGCTTGGAAAAGATTATTTTGAAGATTTAAATAAAATTGTGTTGAAGGTAAGAAAGCAAGAATAAAATTAAAACTTTTGCAAGATACTAGAATAAGAGGAGGATTTGGTTGCTGAATTGGGAGTTGTACTACCAAGCTACAAATTTGATGTGGGTTAAGGAATGGATAACATTAAGAAATGCTAGATTGTTGACACTAGAATGACATGATCTGTTGTTGGGGTGGCATGCTTTTTTGTGGTATAAAGGAACTAAAACACAGGGGTACTTTAGAAGACATTATATGTGGGAGTCTCTGTGGTTAGACTGGGAGAAGATTAAAAGACAATGTTATTTGAAAATTCCAGTCTGGCTATTGAAGCATTTTCTTATCCTATAATATACAAAAAGGAACAAACAGTTAGATATGGTGAAATTCTGAATGAAAAGGGTGAACTTAAATCTATGCAAAAATTAGAGGAACAAGGTATAAAGATGAATTGGTTTTCATACGTGCAAATACATTCAAGGTATGATAAAGACTCTAAAACAGAAGGTTTCTATGCTAAACTGACTGATTTAGATAAGATTTTGACAGGTGCTGATGAAAAGGTGATTAAAAAATTGTATGGATATTTATTAGAAATTAAACTAGAAGAACAACAAGTTAAAGAAACTATGATTGCTTGGGGGAAGAATTTTGGATATGGGATTGATCTAGAGAAATGGCAAAAATGGTGGTCTCAAAATTATAAAATGACAATGTCAACAGCATATAAAGAAAATTTGTATAAGATGTTTTACAGGTGGCATTTTTCCCCAGCAAGAATAGCAAGAACGTTCAAGAATAAATCCAAAAAATGTTGGAAATGTCATCGGACACCTGGCTCATATTACCATATGTGGTGGACTTGTGAGGATGCTAAAAAATACTGGACTAAAATCCACACGTGGTTGGAAAAAATGACAAAAAAACATATAGATTTGAAACCAGAGATATTTTTATTGGGAATTTTACCTGAAATATATAGTAAAGACTTGAAATACCTGATTGTAAATGTATTAACAGCGGCCAGGATTGTATTTGCTAAAAAATGAGGAAACATCATCACAGGAGGAAATTATTAAGAAAATATTGGAATGTGCTGAAATGAGCAGATTGACATTTGAAATTAGAGAACAAGAGGATGAACAATTTTATAAAATTTGGGATCTATTATATCAATGATTAGACCCTTTTACCAATTCTAACTTTCCACATGAATTTCTTTTCTCACCCAAGGTATGCTTTTTATGGCTCACTTGCTGAGATTTTCAGCTTTTCTACTGGCCACAGTATTTTACGAGCTCCAACTGCTTAAGTTAATTATTTTGGGTTTATCTCTTAGTTCAGTTAATTGCTTTGATTTCTTTTTTAAAGCATTTAATAATTTTAAAGAATAAGAAAAACAACATTCAACTCCATGATCAGACCAAAAAGCTTTTTGATTTCAAATCATAATTGAAATGTTAATGAAATATTTGAGTGTTTCAAGTTATGGTATGGAAAATTTCAGGAGGACCTTCCTTCCTCCTCCCTCCCTCCCTCCCTCCCTTCCTTCCATCTTTCTTTCTTTTTACTTTCTTTCTTTTTCTCTGTTTCTTTCTTTCTTTTATCCTTCCTCCCTTCTTTCCTTTCTCCTTCCCTCCCTCCCTCTGACCACATAAATAAAACCAGACAGCAACAATCATTTTGTTGGAAATACTAAAGAAATGTGAGTCAGATTCTTTGGAGCCTTTGGAAGGCATCTTGCACTAAGTTGGAAAGTGAAGCCCAGCCCAAAAGGTGTTGAAAAACAGGATTTGAAACTCATTTCATGCTGAGTTGGAAAAAGCAGTGCCTGAAATTCAAACCCACCTCAATTCTGCCAATGCTGGTTGTTTCTAAAAGCTGAGAAAACCTGCAGTCAAGCTAAATATATCAGTGTCTTTGCACTTCTTTTGACAAAGGAAAGAAAGGGATCCTGATGAAAGACAGAAAGATGCAGTCAGGAGAAATCACCACAGTTTTATTGGGCTGCTTCAACAGAGACTGCAAAAGGTTCCAACAAACTTCAAGAGAGACAGGAAGAGAGGACAGAGATTACAGAATTACAATGCTTTTTTATTAATAATTTTATCAAAACTTACAAATACAATGTATTTGTAAACTTTAATGATAAAAGATTAATACAAAGTAAGAAAAATTTAAAAACCAAAAAAGACCAAGACAAAAGTACAGAGAAAAAGAAAATAAGAAAAAACAATGAAGAAAATAGATAGCTTTCCTCCATTTCCTCCATCTAGACAAGCATTAACAACCTTGGTAATTTAAAACCTTTTCTAGTATTTTAATTTAAAAAATCTCTTCTTCCCATCACTCATATCTTATCAATCAATACAACTGTAAAAACATATCACTTGGCCCTGACCAGCAAAACTCTTTTAGGGCTACCAGAAAAAAATAGGTTATATGTTTTAGCCTTAATCAAATGAATCCATGTCGTATTCCAACTTATTGCTTTCCCTATGAAATAAAGCAGTAGAAATTCTCCTGCTATATCATCTGTTATTTATAATCAAATCATTAAAGCCTCTTCATTCAATACTGTTTTTTTTTTTAAGGTCCATTAATAGCTACCAGTAACCACAACACACGCACACATATATATTAAATTCAGAATGGCACTGCTTTTAAGGCTGAGCAGATTGGAAGGGCAAGCATCAATTAATTGTTTGGGCTTGGTCCCATTATTGTTTTCCCACCCATGCTTATCAAATGCTTGTGCTCCAAAAGATTGGCTAAGCCAAATTCCAGGGTGTGGTTCTATTGGTTTGCTTCAAGGGCCAAACTCTGGCTGCAGAAGCTCCAGACTGGGAAATGACCTCTTGGCTGCAGAAAAGCAGAACCTTTTGGTGATGGTACCCAATATTTTGGGACTTTCTGCTCAGCAGCTTTGCTATTTTTTAAAAATACAGTGCGAACTTCCAGGGCATTGATTAGCTCCTAATAAACACTAAAGGTAACTTGAATTGCCTGGTCTATGGCATTTTATTTAAGATTGCAATTGCTGTCATCCTTATCCATCTCTGATGTCTTTTCAATGCTGCCCAGCATCCATTGTATTCTTCCAGCAACTCATGGCTCTTAATGGCACAAAGATATTTATAACTGCCTTCTATGAGAACACTTATTTGCAATTAAAATCACTGTCTTTACTGTACTATCTGCCATTTTTATTTTGTCCTTTAATATAGATGCTTTTTCCCTCCTCCAGCTTATGCATTTTAGTATTTTAAGGCATCAGCCTTTCCTTAGCCATCTCGTAAAAGGCAAAATAGAAATGCTATATATAATAACAAAGGCACTCCAGACATGGATTGAGATAGGAGCCAACTCATAGTTGTGGGCTGCTGCCAACTTTGTGGGGTTGTGGTACTCTAGATCACTTGCATTTTTCCCCTCTTATGCTACATACTAAAAAATGGCATTATTTCATTCCATACATGAACACCCCCATCAGTCTGTTGCAACAATTAATCATAAAAGTGCACAGTTCCATGCCTACTGTCTGAATAAAGCCTTTTGGTCAAAAAAAGGAACTGTAACATCCCAAACTGGACTAATTTGAAGTGTCAAAACAACACACTGTGAAAGTGCTTGCTCCCTTTATTACCCAGGTGTCCTGAAAACAGAAAAGTATCTTTGGCACAATTAGCGGAGAAAGAAATAAAAGGGAAGACAAAGATTGCTGAAGACAAAGAAATGAGATGTGTGCAAAAATATATTTTCTCCTGATTCAGCAATTCTAAATATGGAACATGGAAAGATTAGGCCACAAGCTTGCATAACGGCTTACAAAGACCATCCATCTCCCAGGTCAGCATCCCGCCTTAGAGATTAGCAGCAATAACATGCATGCATTAAAACTGGACATATTTTTAACAGATGATATGGGGCAAAACAGAATGCTGAAAATTTTGATCACTCTGGAGGACATTGGTATGTCCTTCCGAGCTGAAGACAAGGAGAAACAACCCAGAACTCTTACAAAGGAGAAGTTTGACTTTTGTGCATGTTGACCATGTTTCCTAAGACTTACCAGCCGAACCTAGTGAAAATTTGACCATCCTTACTAAAGAATGTGATGACCTGATAATCCTTGCTAGAGATGATGATCCAACTTGATCAACACAGGCATGATTTGAAACCTTCTCCTTGTCCCATTTGATGCTACAGCTGAAACTCAACTGGGATGTTGATTAATCTAACACTGACCACAGGAAGCTGTATTACCCCAAGGTAAGATGATCGTTTCATTTAGCCCAACATTACTGCTCTGTTGAGCAACAACTCTTTGCCAGCAAGCTGTAATCTTCAACCAAACTTCAGACAGGAAGGCAGTGCAGAGTGGTGAGTAAAGAAATTATTCATTCCTTTCTATCAAGGACATGGCATATAAGCATTGCTTGACCAGGGTTTGAAGGATTGTCTAGGACACTTTACGACCTGTTTTCCTTGCTATCTTCTGGGAGGATGTTTCGTGATATCCAAAGCAGAACATCCCGATTTAGCCACAGTTTTATTATGTGTCAACCTTGTATACTCTCAAACTTTTTCTTTCCACTCTGTATTCAAGGTGAACATTAACTAATATTTATATGTTAGGGTACATATATATGTATATAGCATGGTCCACATGTTTGTTGTGTGTGTGTGTACTTTTGAGAGCAGGCAACATAATTTCATTTTTAATGTGTGCCTACATGCCCACAGTAGAAAATGACAAGACAGGTTATCTTATCTTCACCTCCTTTTGTCTTACCTTCTTGGCAGTTGTTTTGGCCTGTAATTCTCAAAAACCATTGGTAGTACAGGCCAACTTCAGAAACAAAGGAATCCCCATTGGAAAGATACTTGGTTGTTTCTTCTTGTCTTAAGCTAGGAAGTGGAATCTACTCTACTTGAATTAAATGGAATTCTTGGTCATCAAAGAATTCAGGAAGTGCCTTTACCCACCCTAAGTGAAAGCAGCAGAGAACCCAGGAGACTAAACTTGAAGTCTGAGAGTTCTTCAGCCTGTTTTGCTTCTGAAAAAGCAATAAAGTCCTTCCCCAACACATTATCAGAAAATTCTTTATTTTAAGCTTCAGCTCTGGTCAATGGCTGAGAAGAAGAAGAGGGGGCAGTTGCTTGGAGATTTAGTCTATCACTATGTATTTGTGTGATGACTATATTGAGCTTCCAGAGACAAAAGAAATATACCATGGAAAATTGTTGGCTGGGGAGGAACTGAAGGAAAGAGCTTTGGGATTTCAAGGTTCATGGCACTGTTTGGCATGTGGAAGGGGCAGGACTTAAATACTCTGGACTGTAGGACTCATAGAAAAATAGAGTTGGAAGGGACCTTGGAGGTCACCCAGTTCAACCCCCTTGCTCGAGCAGGAGAGTCTATTCCAAATATTAGCTTCTACCTAGGATCAAACTCACAGCCTCCTGATTGTGAGGCAAGAACTCCACCTCTAGGCCACCAAAGAGAGAGGGTTGTTGTTGTCATCTTGAGTTCTAAATATGTTCAACTTGTGAATGGAAAACAAATGCTAATCTGGAAAGTCACAAAACTAAATAATGAGGCAAAAAGAAAACCAAAACAAACTGCATTGATGAGAGTTCCAAAGCAAGCCAAGATAATTAATCATACATTCCAGGAAGATAACCGAGGAGAGTCATGGGAAGAATGCCAGCAAAGATAAACCTCTTTCAAAGTAAACACTAAACTTTGACTCCAGCAACTCTGACTATGCAGTTACAAACATATACATAGCTCCCAGCTGCAAGCCACAGAAGAATCATGGTAATCTCCTTCTGAGTAGACCTCGCTTTTCCCTGATCCTCTCCTCCCTGCGTGACCTAGGATGTATAAGGGATGGCCCTGGATCCTCCTCTGATTGCTCAGCTGGCCTCTGCCCTTCCCCACCCTCCTCCACCACCTCTGGAGCTATACTCCCACTCCCTGTTGGCTGTTCCTCCTCTTCTTCAGAGTCAGTCTCCACCAGGGGCATGACATTATCCCCCCTCCACATGACCCCCTCCCCCAGGACCAGACGGAACAGGATGTTGAGAAAACTGAGCATGAAAGTCCTGGACCAAACAAGGAGCATGAACATCAGTGGCATTGACCCAGGTGAAGTCCTCTGGTCCATAACCTTTCTATGCCACCAAATACTGAAATTGGCCTTGCAACTGGCGTGAATCTTGGATGCTATCGTACTCTTCCCCTCCCAGAGGGGCTACTGGGGCTGGCTGTGATGGAGCCGGTCTATGCAGACTGTCAGCTGAGGCAGGGACTAACAGGGAATGATGAAAAACAGGATGGATACGCATGGTCTGTGGCAGGGAGAAATGATAAGCCACAGGACTGATCACCGCCTTGACCAGAAAAGGTCCCAAGTAACAGTGATCAAGCTTTTTCAATGGTCGCATCATTGGTAAGTATCGAATAGAGAGCCAAACCCGATCGCCTACCGCTAAAGATGGAACATCATGACGATGTCGGTCTGCAAACCGTTTATAGTCCTTGGCTCTCTCCAGTTGATCTCAGACCATGTGGTGCATGGCTTTTAACTCCTGCAAGAACGTATCTACTGCTGGAACTGGGGAATCACATGGGGCTAACGGAAAAAGTCGTGGATGAAACCCATAGTTAGCAAAGAAAGGAGACACATGGGTGGATGCATGTTGAGCATTGTTAAAAGTGAATTCTGCCACCGGCAGCACCTCCACCCAATTGTCTTGTTGAGTATTGCTGAAACAGTGGAAGTACTGCTCCAAAATAGCATTCACTCTCTCTGTCCCACCATCAGTTTCGAGATGATGAGCAGATGACAGACACGCTTGAACCTGCAGTTTCATGAGGAGGGTCTGCCAGAAGCGTGCCATAAATTGTATCCCCCACCAATCTGATACCATGCGGTCTGGTAACTCATGCAACTGGAAAACATGGGAGATAAAAAATTGAGCCGTTATCTTGACCGATGGAAGACCCGCAAATGGAATAAAGTGGGCCATTTTAGTCAACATATCCACCACCACCAAAATGGTTGTGGCACCATTTGATGGTGGTAACTCAATGATGAAATCCAATGAAACTGCCCCCCATGGTCGTTCTGGTATGGGCAAGGGCTGCAAGAGACCAGGGGGCGTACCAGGAGCATACTTGGCTGGGTGACAGATCCCACAGGATACCACATATCCCGACACATCATGTTTAAGTCTTGGCCACCAAAATCTCCTGGAGATGAGGTGCAGTGTTTTGAACACCCCAAAGTGTCCCACTGCTGGACTATCATGATATTGACATAGGATAAGGCCATGAAGAGGACCTCCAGGTACGTAAATGTGATCTCGGAACCGCAACAGGACCCCAATATACGCCCAAGGAGTCTCTTGTCTCCCATTCTCATCCAATTCTCGACGTCAAGCTGCCACAAATGGGTCCTACTGCTGTGCCTCCTGAATCCTCACTTGGAGGTCCACAGGTTCCTCGGTGGCTGCAAACTGCTCCAACGGAATCACCGTCCGGGGCAAGATTTTATCCTCCCTTCGGGTATACTCAGGCTTCCGAGATAGAGCATTGGTGCGTTGATTCCCTCCACTCAGAACATAGGTTATCCGGAAATCAAATTGAGCAAAGAATAAGGACCATCTCACCTGAGGCTGGTTCAATGTCCGAGCTGTACATAGGTGTTCCAAATTGCGATGATCCGTCCGAACCTTGATTTGGTGACGAGGCCCCCTCCAGGTAGTGCCACCATGTCTCAAAAGTGACCTTAACCATCAATAGCTCCTTGTCCCAAATCGTATAGTTGCACTCTGGAGCTGACAACTTCTGGGAATAATAAGCACAAGGGAACAAGGTTCCTGTGGGAGCATAGGCCTGGAGGAGCACTGCACCAACAGCCACATTGGAAACATCTGTTTCCACCACAAATGGCTGGCCTGGATCAGGGTGTTTGAGGATAGGCTCGGAAGCAAAGACAACTTTCAATGCCTCAAAAGCTGCCTTCTCCTCAGCACCCCAATGGAACTTCTCCCCCTTCTTGAGCAGATTAGAAAGGGGAGCAGTCAAGGCAGCAAAGCGGGGAATAAATGTGCGGTAGTAGTTCGCAAACCTCAACGGTCATTGCACATCCTTAACCCACTGTGGAGGTTCCCACGCCTGCAACAAATGTATCTTTTCCGGGTCCATTTCTACCGGCAGGTGGAATACAATGTCCCAAGAAGTCAATCGTGGTTTGTGCAAACTGACATTTCTCACATTTAGCAAACAGGTGGTTATCACAAAAATGTTGCAACACCAGCCGCACATGTTGCCCATGGTCCTGCAGGGAGTCTGAGTAAATTAAAATGTCATCTATGGATTGATCCAACAAATCACAGAAAACATTGTGCATGAAATACATGAACACAGCTGGGACATTGGTTAATTCAAAAGGCATCACAGTGTACTCAAAATGCCCGTACCTTGTCAGGAAAGCTCTTTTCCACTCGTCCCCTGCATGAATGCAAACCAGATTGTAGGCCTCACACAAGTCCAACTTCATAAAGATCTTAGCTTGACAAAGTTGCTCAATCAGTCCAGGGATGAGGGGAAGCGGGTACCGATTCCTCCCTGTGGTTGCATTCAACTTGCGGTAATCACAACACAAACGTAGCTCCCCCAATTTCTTTTTCACAAAAAGCACCGGTGCAGCCAATGGGGAGGTAGAAGGCCAGATAAACCCTTTCCGGAGGTTCTTGTCAATAAAATCCTGCAATCCGTGTTAAGGCTGTTGTGTGAATGCAGCCACAGAGTGGAAAAGTTTTCTTTAAAAAATAGCTGGGCATCTTTAAGTTGCTGAAGTTAAATGAGAGGCAGGCAGAAAAAGGCTCTCCCAGAGAAAGGGAGGGGGAGGGCTTCTAGCTGAGAGAATGAATGTCTCTTTTTTTTTTTCCTTGCTGACCTAAGGACTTACAATTGAATCAGCAGTAATAGGAGTCGCAGGGACATAAAACCAACCAAGCCAAGTAAGAATATGAGGAAGAATACTTCCTCAAATTCTAACTCCTTGGCTTTTGAGCTCTCACCATGCACCATGTTGGATCAATTCCTTCATCATCTGCAGAATTCCCTGTCTGGCTATAAGCATAATATCATCCCCTTCAGCCTTACTGTCTCCAGGAGCTTCTCAGTGGCGCATCCAAACATCCTGGACTGACTTTCTCCACCAGATTGATTGAATGACTATCAGGTCGGTGCTGATTCTTAACAACCACATAAATAGATTTTCTCCATGGGGCTCGGTCCCTAACTTGGTCTTCCAGGTCTTCCAATGATGGATTCATTACCACTGTAGTGGAATCTATCCCATAATGATAGATAGATAACATCACAGAATAGCTTGAAATAATCACTCTCATAGTATTCAGACCCAGCACAGCCAATCGTGGTTCAGGAATGACATCCCAATGCTGCTGAAGGATGCCAGGTTGGAAGGAGGCCCTCTAAATCAAGCACCTTTCCATATGTATATGATGACCAAGGTAGGTAGTATCGATGTCCTGTGTCTATGCATTTGATTTCTTTTTCTTAAATGAAGAACTTTGCACATCTCTGTCACATTCCACAATTTAATTTTCAGCTATTTCTCTACCCGATCAAAATCATTTAGGGTTATGGTCTATGTGCAGAAGACACACCTCCTAAAAGCTAAAAATAAGCCAACGAAGGAAGCTGTCAAAAAAACCAGCTTCCTTCTACCTTGGGAATGTTCCACATCATGGTTCTCCCAGTCTTCTCCAATTTGGAAGAAGTACAACTTCTTTTACCCTCAGCCAGCAGGGCTGTGATAGAATTGTGGGTGATGGGAGTTGACATTGACATTTCTACAAGATGCCAGGATGGAAAACACCAATGCAGAGAAATCTATTTCTTTTTAACTTTAAGGAATAGCTCAGTGTTACTACGGGGAAGAAAGAAACAGGGGAGGGGTGGGTGGGGATAGCAATATCCAACCTGTCTTGGTCCTCGTCTCAGACCTATCTGCATGCCTAGACCAAGACCTAATCCCCAGCAGTAAACAACAATGACATCATCTGAAACCAAAGGATAAAGAAGTAAATTAGAAAGAGCTAACACAGTTTTTCCACCGGGTTGAGCACCGCCTGAGCAAAAGTTGCCTTTTATGGTTGCCTTTTTTTTCCCACGGGGTCTCCTTGCATTGTCAGGAGCTTCACATTCTTCCAAACAACATCAAATAAAAGATATCCATGTGAAGTTTCAGATGCCACCTAAGGTCAAGATAGCACTTCCCCTGAGTCAATCTCAACTCCTGGGGACTACATGAGCCTGTCCATTTGTGTGTTTTGGAGAACGTATGTTAAAGATGATACTCTGGCTTTGTTACTGTCTTCTAAATATAAAGAGCAAAGCCATCAAGTTTATAACAAAATCAAAATATCAAGAGTTTTCCAACTAGTTCACGATTCCTACTATTTTGCAAACATCACAAAAAGACTGCTCTGATTTAAGTCAAAAGCTCAGCTGAGCTCCAACTTTAAGAGTCTGTCATCAAGCATTCACTTTCAGTCAAGGTATTCTAATCCTTGATGGGTCAAGGGTAAAATTGGTAGAAGGTTTGCAAGTCATTGAGGCCTTCTTCTCCTACCTGTTCCGTCAGCAGAACATGCTAAGTATTTGGATAAAAGGGAATTCTGAGTAAAAGAGGGAAGAGTACAGTTTTCAGAAATCAACAATTCCTCCGCAGAATACAGCTCCTGTCATTCCTAACCAGCATACTTTGGTGGATTGAGGTGGTCTTATATCTTGCATTGAGTTAGCCTTCACAACCAGACATTAGGCTCTTCCTCAGAACTTGCTTGTCACAACACAAGAATGCTTTACTAACTATTTTTGAAGGATATATCCCCAAAATCTCACCTCTACATCATCCTGATGCCCTAAAAATAACTCTTTAGCTAATCTCTTAACCTCTTTCCTAAGAGGTCTGTAGGGGGTGTGCATAAGCGCACCAACATGCCTACCATCCCTGTCCTATTGTTTCTTTTATTTTTTTATATGTATCCATGTATTCATAACTATGTTTTTACTTATACCTATTATCTTGTAAGCAATTGACAAACCAAATAAAATAAAATAAAATAAAATAAAATAATAAAATAATAAAATAAAATAAAATAAAATAAAATAAAATAAAATA
>BLBF01000046.1:6663748-6681896 GCA_015471245.1 Laticauda colubrina
CCAATCAGAATGGTAGATTTGGAGTCATCCACTTTACATACAGAACAGTTCTGTTCTGTTCTGCTCTACTCTACTCTACTCTACTAATATTTAGCAATTCCAATAATTGAGACATACTTTTTCTTTGCAGAAGGTAGGGAAAGGGTTATTTGATACAAATACTGTATATTGACTTTTTTGTTTCTCAGACAGAACTACTGTCAAATTCCCAGGAGATTGATAATCCTGTCAGAAGAAGCCATGCATCCAAAGCAGTGTTTCTTAATCTTAACAATTTTAACAAGCGTGGACTTTAATTCTCAAAATTCCCCAACCAGTCATATAGGTATCAAAGCATCCTGTAAGATTTTAGCCCCCTCCCTCCCTCCCTCCCTCTCTCTATCTCTCTATCTATCTAAACATCTATCTCTCGATCTCCCTTTCTCTATCTCTCCCCAGCTTATTTCATAGGGCAGACAAGGGAAAAAAAATGGAGGAGGCAGAACTACCTTGAGGTCCTGAGTACAAAACTAATAAATAAAACCTAAATAAATTAAGCACAGTGGTGATCGCTAAATGAAACCTTCTAGCTCACAAGTGTAATACTTGTGATTGTTAAATCATATAAAAAGAATGTCAGTGGATGAGTAATTGGATGCTTTTTATCGGAGAAATATATTCAAAGGGAGTCAAAAAGCCCTAACATGAGTCTTGTAAATAATGAAAAGTAGCTGGAGATGAGGACTGAGCAGAATACACAGCCCTTCACTGCTCATTTGAGTCAACAGTTGTGGGGGAGATGAGGGTCTTTGAAAACCTGCAGGATCTGTTCGCCCCAAGGCAAGACTGGGATCAAGAAGGGGTTGAGTTTGTTGGTTCATTCTTCCCCCTCCCTTACTGTCTTGTCTTTAGCATTCATCAGGACAGTTTGCACTGGTGGAGAAGGAGGGATAGTAATTGCACCACCTCATCACTATGGGAAGAACTGCTTGGCTGAAACTCCTGGACAGCTTAATGCTCCCTTTAGAAATGCAGAAGGACTTGCTGGCCTGCTGAATTATTAAAGAGCACCCTGCCATCTTCCCATTCAGCATTTCTGATCTTAACCCTTTTGAAACAAGAACTCAAAGGCAGGATAGGGATGTGAGAAGAGGTTAAACATCCAGAGACAGGGATCTCAAGTAGACAGAGGGCAGCTGCAGGGGAAAGTGAACATGGAGACAGAAGAAGAGGGAAAGATAATTTACTGGGGTTCCATAAGGGATTCAAGAATCTCAGTATGTCAGCTTTGGGGGGGGGGAAATGATTTGAAAAAAGATGCTCAGAGAATGAAACCATGATTAAGGAAAGCTAAATCAAAGCCTGATTGTATGTCTTGCTTAATCAAGTCAGGTGCACCCTACCTGTTAATTTTGAACAGGGTTATCCTTGTGACCTGATCTCTCACTCTTTGATTAATTGATGGTCCGCTATATTGTTTGAATCCAGAATGTGGGCTTTTGATTCTCTCCTTGGGTCGCAGTCTAAAAAAAAAATCATCTAATTTCTTGTGGAAAAGCATGCACAAATATCAATGCCTCTCAGTCCTTCCCAATCTGATTATCTCCCAACTGCACTGATACTACAAGTCCCAGAATTCCATGTTAAGCAGGTAACTATAGAAGCTGCAGACTATTGGGGACAGTCTCTGTAAAACTGATTTTAAAAGCAATAATATGAAGAGAATGTATGTATTCCCCTAACTCTTGTTCTTTCTAATTTCTGTTTATATTACAGTTCCTCTCTCTCAGCACAATCCATCTCACAGGGTTGTTGTTGTAGGCAAAAAAGGAGGAGGAAGGAGTATTAGGTATGTTTGTAAAATATATTATTTATAAAAGATAATAAAAGATTTATAAAAGATAATAAAGGTGGGAAATATCTATCCACCTACCCTACTATCTTTCTCTCCCACAGATGAATTCTGGGAATTGAACTCCACAATATCTTAAGTTTCCAAGTCTGAGAAATATTGACCTAGCCCACTACAAAAGTGATGGTGAACCTGTAATATGCACGTCAAAGGTGACACATCATAAAGTTCTGGTGACATGCCAGCATTCACCAATACCTGACAATAACTATTCTAGGAAACATGCCTTGTTATTGCACATTTTCGGAAGCTGAGGGGTGTGCTCAATGGGGTGTGCTGTCACACAGTCTCTTAGCCACCCCCAGAAATCACTTGAAAGGGCCATGCTCTTATGTGCTCTCAAACCTTCTGAAAATAAGTGTGCTAGTTTATTTCATTTTTGTGATCATTTGATATTTCTTTATATAATATATAACATACATGTTTATTTTTAAATAAATGAATATGCAAATCATTGTTTTCCTTTTGTTTGAGTGTGCGGTGGTGACATGCAATCAGAGTTAAGTTAGGCTTTTTCCTAATTTTTTGACATGCCAAGCACATAAGGCTCACCATCCCTGAACTATACAGTGCCTCATCCCCTTCAACCCATCAGAAAACATGATTCTGCTTTTTAACTGCCTTCTCTTTGGTATCGAGCATACAGTCTCTCCGTCCTTCCATCGGCCTTCCTTCCAGAGGTATGTTTTGCATATCTCCGGCCATCTTAAATGTCCTCCTCCAAAGTCATTCTGCCTTTCCGTACTGCCCATAATGTGCATTCTCCTGACCCAGATATAGCACTCTAGGTACTGACTAATGAGGAAGAAAATAGAATTTTCTCTTCTCCGAAACTAGGGAGGTGATTGGCAGTCAAAGAAACAAAACAAAGCAAGCAATTCTGATAACTTAAAATAAAAAGCAGAGAGCTTCCTCGAAAATTGTTATTTTATGTGCTCTGATTAGCTTTGCTTAACCCAGCATTACCGCAGACACGCTAAGAATTACAGCTCCAGCAGATCCTGGGTTAATGAAAGCAGCTCTGAAGTTGGGAGAGCTTAAGAAGAATTTGGATCTTCACAGATGCATGGAAATGATCTGGGGACAAAAAGCAAACAAGGATGCCAAAAACACAGTGCTCTGCCTATGAGTTTCTATCAAGGTGGACACCAGAGAGAGCAGATCCATCATAAGAGTTGGAAGGAAGCTAAGAGCTCTCTTAGGTCACTGCAGGATGTTGAACTCAATGGTTTTTCATCAGAGCCTATAAAACTCTTTCTTAGTCCCTCTGCCTCCCACTAAGTGGGCAAGCCAACGTTGATGGGAAGAGCAGCTTTCAGAAAGGAAAGAACAGAAAGCATAGAACAGATCTGAGCACTATCCACTCTTAAACATCACAGAAGCAGGTGAAGGTTTTCCTGTCCAGTTGTGACCAATTCTAGGGAATGGTAGTCATCTCCGTTTCTTGCCAAGGGAGCCAGTGTTAACTGAAGACATTTTCCATGCTTATGTGATTAGCAAGGCAAAAGGCCAGGGCACACGGGACACTGTTACCTTCTCCTTGAAGTGATACCTATTTAACTACTTGAATTTGCATGCTTTTGAACTACTAGGTGGGAAGGAGCTCAGGCAAGTAACAGGAGCTCATATGTTGTGTGGCGCTCAGGTCTCGAACTCAGACTGTCAGCTTTCCATCTGATAAGTTCAGTGTCTTTAACTGCTGAGCCATCGCACCCCTTTATCTCAAAAGCATCTTAAGCAAAAATCTTGCATCATTTGGAGATTTTTAAAAAAAACTACCCATCCATCCAGACATACCAAAGCAAAGTCTGGGTGAGACTACCATTTATAGTTAACTGAAGAAAGAACAAGGATTTCATGTAAACCTTTAATCAGATCAGCCCTAAGCCCCATGTCGTCAACACACCGAGTGGAAATGATCAAAACGGAAAACTTTGGCAATTCTAAAAGGAAGGAGAGAAAGCAACAAAGCAGTTACCACCCCACAACCAAAGATGTAGGCAGCTCTGCCTGGCTCCTGAAGTTAGCCAAGCACAAAAATCCACTACCCCTAAATTTTTTTGATTCTGTGTGAACATGCCCCATACAATACAAGGCGTCTGCTGCAATTCACTGTTAGGTTTCCCACTGTTCCTTTGGGGAAAGGCTGACTCAGGTGCTTAGCTCCTCAACCACAGCAAACTAAGAGCCTAGTCCTTATAGTTGCAGAAATATTATGAGAAAAGAGCATGCCAGCCGTCTTCCGTTTTCCTGCCCCTCAGCCCAGGAGTGAAAGGAAGCCATTCACTGCTCTGTGGATATTATGCATGCATCTCTTTTGCTGGCAGGCCAATATCTAGGCTTGGAGATGTCCATATATGGCAAGGGAATGTCATTGCAGGACACAACCAAGCTCTGAAATGTATTCCGTAGCAAAATCGGGAGTCTTTATTTTCTCTGCAAACACTGGATACACAGTACTGTCTTCATTTATAGAGTCTGGAGACTGTGATCTAGAAGGTGCCGTTATAAGTTTAACCTCTGTTTGCAGCTGGGAACCAAGCAAGTAGCTCAGTCTGTGCCTTCTCCAATCATCTCACTATTCTTAAAGGACTAACTGCAATAGTTGTTCCACTCTAATTTTATTTATTTATTTCTTGATTTATTTATTTAAAACCTTACTGTAGCAGTCTATCTTAAACCAAACTTGGGGCAACTCCTGGCTTTAATACTGTACATGATATTTCAGTTTACAGGCATAATGCATTTTCATTTTCTCTCTGGTAGTCATTAACACGGATTATGCAAAAGGCTATTTGTATGAATTGTGTTATGACACAGCCCTGAACAGAGGATTCCTCTTGAGATTATAGAATTTCTAGACTGAGGTGTCTCTGAACATGAACAGAACAACTTTCTTATGGTGTCTGTCATGATGAGTCCTGTGCTGCAACATTAGAAGCACTGAAATAGAAGTTGTATGCAACTATAGCTTTGCCTGAGGACAAAATGCTTAAATAAGACATCCTCATTTTCCCATTTCCTCTGTGTGCAGGATTCAGTTTCCAGGAGTGAAGGAGGGAGGGAGGGAGGTGAAAGGTAAGAGGGAGGAAAGGGAAGGGTAGGGGGAGAGAAGAGAGGGAGGGAGGGAGGGGAAAGAAGGGAGGGAGGCTCCACAACTTTTACATTGTTACTTGTGCTCAGTTCTTGTTGTGTATAAAGCATGCTTTAGCCCAACATTTTGGCACCTCCTCCAATGTTTGGGGCATTAATTCCCTAATAAGAATTACTGATTACTTGATCCCCTTCCTTGGTCTTAGCATACTTAGATGCTATCTGAGCACACCTCTGGACAAACCAAACGAGATATTATTTGTGTTCGGGCAACAACAGTTCCTGAGCCAAGGAAGCCAAACTGCGAAGTGGGGCTGGTTTCCCAACCATGGGAGGAAGGAGGGTCACCCTTCTCCCTGTTCTCCAGGCCTTTAGTCCCTGGAGTTTCTGGACCGGCATCAGCAAATGCCTTTGAGGATGTGGGGAGATCCTTTGCCCCCTGAAATTGTGCTGCTGATGTGTTCTCAAAGACTGAGTAGAGAGTTGTCCCATCATTTATGGCGAGCTGAGTTTGGATGCAGCTGGCTCCTGTTCATGGACTGTGAAAAATGCCGGATCACTGCTTTACTGTGCTTAGTAGTTAGGAAAACTTTTACTGATTCACATGAGCTGAACTGAATTGAGCGAGTCAGATAACAATTCTGAATTACTCCTTCAGTCTGGGCAGATGCAATCTGAGACCCTGGCAGATGATATCAAGGGAGGTCCATGGAAATGCAGTAAAATGCTAAGAAAATCAGCCAAGTTTCTAGCAGCAATTCAACTATTTAGAATCATAGACTTTAGTTCATTTGGCATCACACTTTTAACTAATTTGGCTATCAGCATTTTTTTTCCTGCAGATTAAGCATTTCCTTCATTTTAATGACTCCAAAAAGTAAGATCAGGCTTCATCCCTGGTGACTCACACAGGCATTCCCAAAAAAGACCCTGGTGCTCCACTACTCCTCCTCTATCAGCTTAAAGGCTACTCCAGCTTCCACCCAATTTATTGGAAAGATGGAAGTGACATTGGAAGAGGGTGTCAATGGCACCATAGACTCAGCCATGAAGATGGTGGAACACCAATAATACAGATGTTCAGAGCAGCCCATCAACTCAGGTGTAGTACCTTTTCATTGGGACCCAGAAAACTATCACTATTAATTCACTACAAAAAGCCTCTCCTGAATTATCTTCAGCTTGTGATCCTGAGAACTGCAATATCCTCTCACTGGATAGGGCCAGATTCAGAGCAGATAAAAGAAAAACTCTTGTCTCCTTTCTAATCCTTTTATCTTCTCCATCCCTCCATCCCACATCTCAAGACCTGCACTCCAGCTGGCCCCAAGACTGGCATTTCTCAACCTTAGCAACTCTAAGATGTACAGACTACAACTCCCAGAATTTCCCAGCTGGACATGCTGGCTGGGGAATTCTTGGAGTTGAAATCCGCATATTTTAAGAGTTGTCATGGTTGAGAAACAGTGCCCCAGACCACCAGCCTCTATTCAGAACATTCATTCATTTTTTCAAAACAGCTGCTCCTGATCTGACAGATTTCTACCCAGGATAAAAAAATAATGTCTCTGTCAAGGTACACTAATTCTAGGGATTACAGGAGCATAGCCAGGTAGGTGGTTTCCTTGGCATTTCTAGGAAATCAATTTATCCTACTTTTCTTCCAAGATTTTCTTTTCCTTCTTAACTTCCCATTCTCCTGAAGCTCTGAAATTCCAACCAGTTACCCATCCATGGACTAACCATGGCAACCGAAGTTGAATGACTGAGATCAGCCAAGGTGAGCAACATGGAGAAATAAACAGGTGTGTTTATGCACTTTATACTAGGAGTCAAAGTGTTAGAAAGTCAGATTCAAGTGACATTTAGAATGCACCCTGAGGGAGAGTAATTCTCTTACACTTTTTCTTCCCTGTTTCAAATATGATGAAAGAGAAACTGCTTTAGAAATTATTTCCAAGAAGCAACAAATGTTGGAAACAATCACACAGATCCAATCTAAGTAGAGTATACTGCTCAAAAAAATAAAGGGAACACTTAAGCAACACAATGTAACTCCAAGTCAGTCACACTTCTGTGAAATCAAACTGTCCACTTAGGTAGCAACACTGATTGACCATCAATTTCACATGCTGTTGTGCAAATGGAATAGACAACAGGTGGAAAGCATAGACAGTTAGCAAGACATCCCCAATAAAGGAGTGGTTCTGCAGGTGGTGACCACAGACCTCTTCCCAGTTCCTATGCTTTCTGGCTGATGGTTCAGTCATTTTTGAATGCTGGCGGTGCTGTCACTCTAGTGGTAGCATGAGACGGAGTCTACAACCCACATAAGAGGCTCAGGTAGTGCAGCTCATCTAGGATGGCACATCAATACGAGCTGTGGCAAGAAAGCTTGCTGTGTCTGTCAGCGTAGTGTCCAGAGCATGGAGGAGACAGGCCAGTACATCAGGAGATGTGGCGGAGGCTGTCGGAGGCAACAACCCAACATCAGGACCACTACCTCTGTCTTTGTGCAAGGAGGGACAGGAGGAGCACTGCCAGAGCCTGCAAAATGACCTCCAGTGGGCCACAAATGTACATGTGGCTGCTCAAACAGTCAGCAACAGACTCCATGAGGATGGTATGAGGGCCCGACGTCCACAGGTGGGGTTTGTGCTTACAGCCCAACACCGTGCACCATGACAGGGTCTGAGAACGCCATGGAGAATGTTCTGCTGCCTGCAACATCCTCCAGCATGACTGGTTTGGCAGTGGGTCAGTAATGGTGTGGGGTGGCATTTCTTTAGGGGGCTGCACAGCCCTCCACGTGCTCACCAGAGGTAGCCTGACTGCCATTAGGTACCGAGATGAGATCCTCAGACCCCTTGTGAGACCATATGCTAGTGCAGTTGGCCCTGGGTTCCTTCTAATGCAAAACAATGTTACACCTCATGTGGCTGGAGTGTGTCAGCAGTTCCTGCAAGATGAAGGCATTGATGCTATGGACTGACCCGCCTGTTCCCCAGACCTGAATCCAATTGAGCACATCTGGGACATCATGTCTCACTCCATCCACCAACGCCACGTTGCACCACAGACTGTCCAGGAGTTGGGGGATGCTTTAGTCCAGGTGTGTGAGGAGCTCCCTCAGGAGACCATCTGTCCCCTCATCAGGAGCAGGCCCAGGCATTGTAGAGAGGTCATACAGGCACATGGAGGCCACACACACTACTGAGCCTCATTTTGACTTGTTTTAGGACATTGCATCAAAGATGGATCAGCCTGTAGTGTTTTTTTCCACTTTAATTTTGAGTGTAACTCCAAACCCAGACCTCCATGGGTTGCTAAATTTGATTTCCATTGATAATTTTTGTGTGATTTTGTTGTCGGCACATTCAACTATGTAATGAACAAAGTATTTAATAAGAATATTTCATTCATTCAGATCTAGGATGTCTTATTTTTGTGTTCCCTTTATTTTTTTTGAGCAGTGTATATAAAATCATACATTACAATGTTCTACCTGTCAATGAATACTTTATCTTCAATCATAACAACACAAGAGCAAACAACAGATACAAACTCAAGGTTAATTGCACCAAACTTGACTGCAGGAAATACAACTTCAGCAACAGAGTGGTCAATGTCTGGAATCCTCTACCTGACTCTCTGATTTCTTCCCCAAACCCCAAAAACTTTAATCTTAGACTTTCCACTATTGACCTCACCCCTTTCCTAAGAGGTCTGTAGGGTGCATGCATAAGCGTACCAACGTGCCTTCTGTCCCTGTCCTATTGTTCCTTTTATTTTTTTATTTTTTTTAATGTATCTATGTATTCATAACGATGTTTTTACTTATACCTATTATCTTATAAGTAATTGACAAACCGAATAAAATAAATAAATAAATAGGGTGTGTTTGCATTGAAAAGGCAGCACTTCACACAAGACCTTTCATCTGCTTGTGTATTTAGCCTCTTTTCTGACTTCCACTGAACCATCAATTAAGCAAAGTATTTTATCTCACCCATTTGTTGTGTGGTACATTTTTAATCCATGTATATTTTTAAACCACTGACCTCATAAACATTATGATTTAGTAAATGGTCTGGTTTCACACCACATATTAAGGCTCAGCAAACAAGCAAGCTAATGTTAAAATTAACTAGATAGCCTGTGCCCCATGGGGGGGGGGTGTCATCATTTCAGAGGTGTTTCCTTCCTTAAACAGACAATCAGAATGACTGCAAAACTGACCGCAAAGAAAATCAGTGGAAGCTGAAGTGACTTCTGACTTCCTGCTGGCTTCTCCTTTGAGTTTCCTTGCTGAAAACTGGCAGTATGAATCAGAAATCCTTCCTTCCTTCCCTCCTTCCTTCCAGTGGTGGGATTCAATTTTTTTTTACTACCGGTTCTGTGGGTGTGGCTTGGTGGGCGTGGCAGGGGAAGGATACTGTAAAATCTCCAGTCAGAGGTGGGATTTTCCGGTTCTCCGAACTACTCAAAATCTCTGCTACCGGTTCTCCAGAACTGGTCAGAACCTGCTGAATACTACCTCTGCTTCCTTCCCTCCCTCCTTCCCTCCCTCAAATTCTTGCTTTCTGTGAATTGGGAAAGTTATGTGTGGATGCACAAGAGGTGCCATGCTTGTGTGGGTGTGCACAAGAAATGATGTATAGATCTGGGAAGGGTATGTGGGTGAGTGGTATGAGTTGGGAAGGGTCTGTGCTGTGCAGCTAGGGAGCACAGGGAGGTCAAAAAGGCTATGTGGGGCGGTCATGGTGGTGTGTAAGAGTTGCTGCATGGGTTGGGAAAGCCATGGGGGCAGCATGGGTTGGGAAGGGTATCTGAGCACCCATTGGGAGTGCCTTAGAAGTGCAAGCCAACGATGGCATGTGGGAGGGCAGTGCTGGTCATGTGCATGAGGGCATCAAGGGGTGTGAAACAAAACAGAGGAAGGAAGCTGGGGCTGCATTGGTGTGCAAGAGGTACTGTACTATGCAGGTTGGGGAAGGCACATCGGGAATTATTGCACAGGTTGAGGAGGGTGCGGGGGAGAAACCATCCCCACACTGAACATTGTCAGGAGCAACACTATTAATCCAGCTCAGGAAAAATGCCCCCCTTGAGAATAAGATTGGAGAATTTAGGCACAAGTTCCAACTTGCCATTTTGTCTCCAACAATAACAAAACATCTGAGGACCATCCAGAGAAGGGTCAACAGAAACTTCTGTAGAAAGTTAGCACCCACCCCTCTCCCAGAAGAATGAAATATTTTGAGAAATATTTAAAAAGCAGATTATATTGCCCTGGTTGAGAAGCTTTTTTAGAGGAAGAAAGCAGCCCCCAACTTTTCTTAATAGCTCTCAGCAGATGTCAGCACTTAAGAGACAAAGAGCTTATTGAAAGAAGCCAAGTATCTAGGTAGCTCTATTCATAGGCAAAGCAAATACTGCGGGCAGAAATCCATTCAAGACAGGATATTTTGAAATTCCCTGTAACAATATCTGAACAAAGGTAGGATTTGTCTTCAGCCACAATAGGAATTGCCCAACACCCTTTCAGAACACAAGCCCCCTCATTGTATCACCCTCAGAAACTTCAACCAAACTTAGCTCAAACACCTAGGATTTGTACTTTGCCTATAGAGCCAGCTATGACCCCTACATAACCCCTATGTGGCCCCATGGGAGTCTGACAACAGCCAGTAGAATACATGTTCTTGCACAGGAACAGGAAGCTCAAGTGCAAAGCTTAAAGGTGTAAAAAACCCTCACTCTCAACTACATGTGGTCAGTTGCACCAGTACCATGTGCTTGTTGGTTCTGCTTCATCGTTAAACCATTTTTCCAATCAGCCTCCATGTTTCCAGTGTCTTTCACCTGGCTTGGAATTGAACTAGATGGATATTTCTTCCCATACTTCCCAACTCTAGACTTCTTCATCTCTGAATTTTGCCAAGAGCCAACCCAAATGAAAAATTCACAAGGCCTTCCTCAAATAAAAAATACAAGAACCGCACGGGAGATCATCTGAGTGGTCAACTTTACTCATTTCATTTTGGTTTATTATTTTGTAACACAAACCACCCTTCTCCTACTCTCACCCCTCCCCCCAAAAAACAAGTTTGAGTAAGTTTTATTAGCTAAGATCCAGAAAACACTGAATTGGTATTTCAAGTGGAATGTTATTCCTGCAGTTCCAAGAATGGAGTTGTTAAACAGAGATATTCTTTGCAAAATTATGCAGCTAAATGATGTAGCAGCAGAAATTTGGAGCACCAGTGAGCTACAAAGAGGCTCCTTTCTTCAAGTATTTCCAAGAACTATAAGCAGTTCCCAAGAGGGCACTCTGGTATCTGAGATGACTTCTTTATGATATGCTAGAGCTCAAGTTGGGTGCCTGCCTGTTTTTCTGCTTTTGCTTTAGAGACTCCCGATGGGATTAGCATCCCAAGAAAAGGATCATCCAAAGCATGGTATTTGGAGGGGGGTCATGTGGGAACGCTATTAACTTGATCATTTGATAGGTATTAGTGTCTAAAATAATAGCTGACTTTTTAATGGATCATTGCACAGTCAGACAAATGTTTAGACTGGGGTGGGCATTTTTGTGCACCAAGCAAGTTCTTCTCAAGGGTCTAGGATAGGAAGGTGTTCCAATTTCATGATTAAAGATATTGTCACAGGATGTAAGCTGTTCAAATAAAATTGCCAGCTGGAATTGACTGATGGGGATTTTGTCAGTGTTGATAGTGTTCAAGTGGTGCTCCAATTGTTTTGGGATTTATTTATTTTTTGACAGTCATTTTATGTCTATTTGCAGCTCTTTGTATTTTGCTATCTTCTCTATTTTTTTTCTTTTTTCTTTTGTTATACTTCAGACACTGCCACATCCACAATTCAGACTTTTTTTTTCTTTCTTATTGACAATTGTTAAGTCTGGGATATTATGTGGCAAGTGCTTATCTGAATTCTAAAGTCCCAGAGCATTTTAGCTTCTTCATTTTCTAGAACGTTGTCTATTGTATGAGTCCAGCAGTTTTTGCTTGCAGGCAAATGGTATTCCTTGTTGATCTTCCAGTGCACTGTTGTTGCTACTTTGTCATGCCGTTGCTTGTAGTCAGTCTGTGTGATCTTTGCAGCAGCTAACCTGGTGGTCCAATGTTTCTTCAGCTTCTTGCAAAGGCTATTGATTGCTGACTTCTTTTTATTATTATTGGTAATATTAATTCCTGGGCTAAAACCCACCGACTTTTACATCCTTTACCCAAAAAATCACATGTAACAATGGGCAGCTAAAAGGAAGGAAATGAACTGAATGAATAAAGGGGAAAAATCTGAGGCAGGGTTGGGGATAAAAAAAATTAAGATGTAGCTGAACTAAAAAGAGGAGTGGGCTTTCAATCTATTCTTGCAGTCACAAGTTCACTTGTTTGAATTCTGCCTTCCCCCCCCCCCCAGCATCATTCATGCTCCATAAATATAGCTAAATCTTAACAATATTCAGTTGTCATTCATTTGTTAGATTCATATCAACTTGTTGAAGGATTCTGGGGATTCTAGTAGACCACAGATTCGACATGAACCAGCAGTGTGCTGCATCTCCCAAAGGAGCCAATGTAGTCTTGGATTCAGGGGTGGGATTCAAATTTCTTAACAACCAGTTCTGTGGGCGTGGCCTAATTTGTGGGTGTGGCTTGGTGGTCATGTGACTGACTGGGCATGGCTTATATGTAAATATTATAAATATTGATGTAAATATTGATTTTTTTTAATTAAAAAAAGAGCAACTTTTACCCAAAATCGGGCAAAGCAGGCAGGCAGATTGAGTTGCTCAAAGAATCACAGATTTCCTCAGAGATCTACCATTCTGCAATCTGCTATCTGCGTCTGCACTGAAAAATAGATGCTTCAATCCTAAGGAAGATTCAGCTCTGCTTTTAGATTAGCTAGAAAGCAAGAAATCCAACAATTTCCTGCTTTCTAGCTAATCTAAATCTCCTGGCACAGCAGAACAACTGATGGGGGGGGGGGAGGGAAGGAAAAATAGCAACTTACCAAATTCAGGCAAGTTTGATGGCGTGCATGCTAGGTAAAAGTGACAAGACGGAGAGGGGAGGGGAGGGGCCAGACAGTGGTGCAATTTGCCAGTTCTCCGAATTGCGCAGAATCATAACAACTGGTTCCATAGAACCGGTCCAACCAGATAGAATCCCATCTCTGCTTGGATTGCAGAGGGAGGCATAATAATGCTGAGATCATGGGAAGTAATTGTTTTTTTATCTATACTGCAGTAGCCAGGTCGCACCTGAATTATCGTGTCCAATTTGGGTCACCAAGAAAGTTGCTGAAGAACTGGAAACAGGACAGAGAGCAAAAGCAGAAACTCGAGGGTGGATTCTCTAATGAATAATTAACTGCATATAGCAATAACAATAGCACTTAGACTTATATACCATTTCACAGTGCTTACAGCCCTCTCTAAACAATTTATAGAATCTTGCCCCCAACAATCTGGCTCCTTCTTTGATCATGGCTTGACAAAAGATTGTGGATATGTTCTGTGACCATGATGCAATGATATGAGAAAAATTAATAATGTTTTATTAATCAATTGGTCAGGATTTTTTAAATGATGTTTTCAATTCCCACCATCCATTGCCAGGTCAGCTTATCTACACATCAGAACAGACCTCAAGATAAGCCCTCATCCAAGTTGGGTTGCTTTGTTTTTTTCTTTTGCAACAGGGCGTGACAATCTTAATGTGGTTTATTTATGTAGCTAAGTAATTTTTGTAATAAAATTGTTTTTGTAATAAAACTATATAACTTTCTCTTTAACACAGGCGTGTCAAACTGGATTTCTTCGAGGGCCAGATCAGCATTGTACTTCTCCTCCACAGGCCAACTATGCAGGGAGACGGGATGGATGCCTCCCACAGCACCCTGCCAGCCAAAACAGAGCACATGTGGAGTAGCCCCCCCCCCCCGTTTTGGCTGGCAGTATGCTGCAGGAGGCCATCCAGGCTGAAAACGGGGCACGGGAGGCTGTACACGGCCCCCCTACACCCCATTTTGGCTGCCAGAGGCACCATGGGTGGGTCCTTTGCTATTTCCTGGCCAGACCCACAGAACTCAAAGATTTCAAGGTAATTCCTTGCATTTGATTTTATTTTCGATAAGTATGTGCCATAATCCTCATCTACTTCCAACAATGTAGTTGCATGGATTTAAAATAAAAGATGTTTTGCTCTTTTTTAACCATATAAATACATGATGGAAACAGACATTTATTTATTTTTTATTTATTTGCCCTTGGGCCATTTAATAACTAAAGGAAGTAGAGCCATGAAGTAAATTTGACTATGGTCCCAGCAGAGCACCCTAGCATGGGAATTCACTCTCATGGTATGTTGTCTACAGGTGAAAAACAGATGCATTTGCACTGCACATCAAACCAACAAAAATTCAATTGCATCAAACATGTCTAGTAAATCAACCAACAGGGGAGAAAGAAAAAGAGATACCCAAATATGACTATCCAGAAAAAAGCCATCAGACCATAAGCAAAGATAAATAAATCATCAGACAATAATAATTGTCAAGGAGATTGCAAAACATTGAAACATACTAGTAAAAAATGTCCAAGAAAAAAAAAAGCTGTCTCAATCAATCAACCATCAAACTGATAATCCATGTTTTGGTACATTTGTGTTGCTGAATTGGCCCTACTCAAACAAAGGGACATTTTTATTTGTCTGAAGCTCCTCTTTTTCCCGTAAAAAAATTAATTTAATTTTAAAAAAAAAACTGATACCCAATGGGAAAACAAGACCCCAAACTTTAACCTCAAAAATATATATGATGTCAGAAGGGACAATCTTAGTTAAAAAAAGAAATGTTGCTACTGTGTTGGGTGAATTTGAAGTTTTCTGAAACAAAGTGAAGAACTGGGAGGAATGGTAATACTTTTTGAAGCTCTGGTTTTGGAAAAGCAGACTGATTTTTTTAAAAAAAATATCTTTCAGACTCTCAGAAACAAAAACAAAATGTGGGACAATGTTCAAAATTTGATGTCCTCCAAAAGTGAAGATATAAGGCATTTAAAAAGTTCCTGCTTACATAAAACAAATAAGAATGTCCACATGACTCAGAAATTCTGTGTCTCATAGAAGAAAACCACTCTAATGGCCTTTAATGTCAATCAGAAATATATGAAAAATATGAAAAGCAGTCTCTTTGTCAAGCTGTATGACAGAACTTCCATTAAAATTCTCTCCATGAATTAGGTAAAAAAAAAAAAATCACCCTGTGATGACCGGGGGGGGGGGGGGGAATACAAAATACACACAGTCACAAAAACCCAGTGAAGCCCCTTTTATTCCTTCATTTTGCTTTCAAGCTCCAAATATCCTTGACGGAAGACAAAAAACTCCCACACAGCAGATACAAGAAGGAGGAAGTGCCATTTAAATTATAAAGAGTAAAAAACAACACAAACCAGGCTAGATAAGGACTTGAAGATGTCCACATATAATAGCACACACACTGGGAAGGAGGCCAAACTCAGAGAGGAATCATAAACTAGAGATATTTCCACACTTTGTTTCCAGCGTTCGCCTGTATGCATGTCCATCCTCTTATTCAGTTGTTACAGCTACAGCCCATAAAGAGGATCAAGGCCCTCTCCTCCCAAGTAGACGAGGCTTTTCCCTGATTGTCTCCTCCCTGCATGCCCTAGGATGGAGAGGGGATGGACCTGGGTCCTCCTCTGACTGCCCAGCCGGCCTCTGCTCCTCCCCAGCCTCCTCCACAACCTCCGGAGCCCCACTTCCACTCCCTGTCTGTTCCTCCTCTGACTCAGAGTCAGTCTCCACCTGACACACTCTCTATAAATGTGCTGAACCAGGAGCTGAAAATAAATTTCCTTCTAATCCAGATCTAGGGATGAATTTGTTTCCAAAAAATATATTAATATTTCCTAGAGAGAACCCACATTATACTGGAATACGCTAGATTTTCAAGCTACAATTCAGGAAGATCCCAAAGATGTTCATAAGAAGTTCCATAAAGAAAAAATAGAGAAATGGGCTGAACTTCCTTGGAAGGCATCTTCAATCATCTCTCTGTCATAACAATCACAGAAGCACCACTAAGGACATGTATGGCTGTGTCTCTGAACTCAGAGCGGTCATGTGGAAGTGTCAAAGGACAAACCAGCCCACTGTGCTCGACATGCCTAAAAATCCAATGCAATGGACACTGAGTGGTGAATAGAATGTATGGCTTCCTTAGGGAATCTAGAACCATGAGACCAGAAAACAGAGCTCACTCAACTGCCCATCCCCCAGCTTGTGTGATTTATCACTTCAGCATCCCTTCCTCCATCCCATCCCATCATTCCTCAAATAAACTCTAAAAGAGGAATGGCTTTGCGGGCATTTGGACTCATGTTATCTGGCCCAAACCCAACCCACATTCACCCTTGACATTCCCAAGTGAAGGGTGTAGGGACTTCTTGGCTGCCTCTAAGTCAACACTCAACTCCTATGGGAACTGGAAGGACTGCTTGCCTCTTGTATAAACAGTGTGTCTTATAAATCCACGCATGCCCTGAATATAAATACCCCCACTGGTGGAGCAGCATTTGTTTTCATGGGTAACCATGGCAAGGGCTGCAAGCTGTTGTTTTCCTTGCCTGTGTGTTACACTCCAGACCTGACTATCTCAGCATTGCAAATGCCAAAGCAAACCTGAAAATTTGCAACCCCCTGAGGAAGCTGGCTCGAAGCCCAACTCCAGCTTTGCTATCTTACAATCCAACAGGCCAATTTTTATAATACTCTGTTAACTTTGGAGTAATTAGATCCAAACATTAATCCAGTGTCACAGAACTGCCCCAGGCATAACCTTCTGCAATCATTATATTCCTTAATTTCTTGTATCTGGAAGAAGGTTCATATCTACAGATGGAAACCCCCAACTGTTAAGCGGATGAAAGTTCTGCAAATCTGAAGAGGAAAACATAAACAAGATATAAGTCATATATTATGTCCAAGTGATTATGGTATTAAGTTTTTTATTAAATTAAGCAGAAAGTTCGTGTCCATTTCACTCAGCCAGAAGAATGGCCCTATGAAATGCTCTGCTTACTTGTAAGCTATGGAAAGGCAAGTTAATTTTCCTATGGTGCTATTTTCCCTGTTGCCTTCTGGCCTACCAGCTCCACCTATTTTTTTATTTAAAAAAAAAACAAGCTTCAAAGAAAGGCCATCATCTTTGTTTACAAGGACATCTTTGGGCTACTCAACGATGGACTTTTAAAGAAGTGAAAGTGGTAAATAGCTAGTGCCCAGTTTTGTCCAGAAGAAGTTTCCCATTTCATATAACAAACAAAAGCCCTAAACCCAGAGTTTAAAAAACCCACAATCACTATGGTCATGTAACAGAGCATGTCCATACAAATAAGCCATCTTCTGGCTCAAAACAATGGTCTGAATCAGATAACACGCATGGTGATGACCACTGAAGCCCAATGACCAAATTCTATTTTTGACTAGGTAGATTTTATGCACAAAGATAGAGAATCTGGAAGGAATAGAAAGAGAGTAGAACCTATAATCATAGGGCTGGGAGGGACCTCAGAGGTCTTCTAGTCCAACCCCTTGCTCATAACATTCTGGTCAAATTGTTGTCCAGTCTATTCTTGAAAACAGAAACGGAGCACCCACAATTCTGAGAGGCAAACTATTCAATTGATGAATGGTTTTCACTGCCAGGAAATTTCTTCTTACATCTAAGTTGAATCTCTCTTTAACAAACTTCCACCCATTATTTCTTGTCCTGTCATCTTGAGCTTTGGACAAGTGGCAGGAAACTAGCATCCTTATCCATCCTCCTGTTAAAAGCTGGCAGATACATTTTGTACCTTTGTGATCTTTCAGTGGAAGCCACTGTCCTTAAAGGGCGATGACCCCTGCCATAAGAAATGGATGGCTGGGTGATTATGTGCCATCAAGTCATTTCTGATTCTTGGCAACTCAATAGATTTTCTCCATGATTGATCCCTACCTAGCCTGTTCTTTTCTTTCCAATAGTGCACTTTGTCACCCACCATTGCAGTCATCCACCTTTTCTTTCTTTCTTTCTTTCTTTCTTTCTTTCTTTCTTTCTTTCTTT
>BLBF01000046.1:6700937-6738870 GCA_015471245.1 Laticauda colubrina
TGTTAGGTATTTGAAGTGTTAAATATTTGAAGTAATTTATTTGATTAATTTATTAATAATAGAGCTAGTTACATTCTGATTAGATACACAGGGAAAATAATATAATTACCCTATTTGGGATTAAAATAACTTTGATTTTGTGTAAGATTTTTTGTGTTTAAGAACATTAAGAATATTTAATATTTAAAATAAGGTCAGATAAGGTTAGATAAAAACACATCTATATTTAAAATATTTACATTCTTATCAAATTTAAAACTCAAACTTAGTTGGACTGGATATACTATTTATTACATAACACATTTTTTATATTTATTATATATATTTATCATATAGATTGTAGTATTGTGTTGTATATTGTTGCATAGAAGTTGAATATAGACCTTATAAAAATTAGATATTTGACTTAGAATTAGGATTTGAAAAAAAAATACATTTATACACATTCTAGCAATTAATTAAGAATATAACTATTCAGTAGAAAGGTGGATAAAGCAATTAGACATTGGTCAATTTTAACATAGGGGTTATAATACTGAATGGTAAATTGGGATAATATAATTAATATAATTCAACAACAGAAACAAATATTAAAAGAAATGACTTCTACAACTGCTACAGCTTTAAAAACTGGAAAGAAGACTACCCCAACATTAACAACTACGTTGGCAACAGATTTGCCCATGGCTCAAAGAACTATAGAAGAGACGCTCCCAGCCGAAAAACCAGCTAATGCCAACATTCAAACAATTTTGCTAACCTTACAGGAATCAATGACAAAACTACAAGAGACAATGATAAAAAATCATAGTGAAAGAAGAGCAGATATTAATGAATTAAAAGAAGAGATGGTGAAATTAAAAGCAGAAATGAAAGCGAATATCTCTAAAGTAGAAGATAAGATTGGAATACTACAACAGGCCTTGGGAAAAAATGAAGCAACAATGAAAGAAATAGAGAAAAGGACTGAATGAACTGAAAAGAAATTAGAGTAGACGAAGAGCTAAAAAATGTGAGCAAAGAAATGGAAGACTCATTAGTCTTCCTAGACATGGACAAGGTGGCTACATACTTGAAATTCCAAAATGTAGAGGAATCCAAGGAAGAAGATCTGGAGCAATTAATGGTGGAAATATTGGTGGGATTATTGGATAAGGATAAATATGATTTATTAAGGGAATTTGATGAAGTATATAGAGTTAACACAAACTATGTGAGATGCCATAAATGCCTGAGAGAAGTCCATATACACTTTGCGAGAAGGAGCGTTCGTGATATTTTATTTAGGATGTTCAGGGGCGGAATAATTAAGTATAAAGGCAAAGAAAGTTTGATTCTCAAGCAAATCCCAAGAAGAGTAAGGGAAACAAGAAGAGATTACAAATTTTTAGCAGCCTACTTAAATCAAAAAAGAATTGTATTTAAATGGTTAATCCCAGAGGAGATGTTAGTCTCATGGAAAGAAAAGAAAATTAAAATAGACTCTATGGAAAGGGCCCAAGAATTATATGAACAATTAGTAGGCCAGGACGATCAAAGAAGTAAGGAGGAATTGGAAACAAACTCACAAGAAGACCAAAGTTATTACAGAAACAAAAAAAGAGGGAACTTTAAGAAACAAAGGGACTACTTACTTACACCAAGAGAGAGAAGAAACTACACTCCAAATACAAGAAGAGACCGGAGTTATTACGAGGCAAAGAGCGAAACAGAACTAAATGGAAGAAGAAAAGAAACTTCTATCAATTAGCATAAATGGCTTAAATTCGACAATAAAAAGGAAAAGAATATTAACTAAATTAATTAAACAAAATGCCGATATAATATGTTTACAGGAAACTCACATAAGGAAAGTACATGAAAGATTTTTAGATTGCCCGAAATTAGGGAAATTCTTTACCACACCACCTGATAAAGGGAGGAAAAAAGGGATTGCAATATGTTAAAGAGGATTTGAAATCAGAGTTAGTATGGTCAGATGCTTAGGGAAGAATCTTGGTTTTAGAGATCTGGAATAATGCTATTTCAATTTTATTAGTGGTAATTTATGCCCCAAATGAAGACCAGAAAGAGTTTTTTAAACATTTATATCGAAAAATAATAGGATTTGAAAAAAGAAATGTTTGTATAATAGGAGATTTCAACTCTATTGCTCATAATCAGAAAAACCATAGTAATGGGGGGGGGATAAAAAAAGGGGGGGGAAGAGAGCTCCCTAAGATATGTAAGGAAACGATGAAGGAGTTAAATTTGGTGGATTTATGGAGAAGATTATACCCTGAGAAAAAACAATTTACATTCTATTCTAATCCACATAAAATATAGACACGAATTAACATGGCATGGATGAATGGGGAAATAGCAAATGAGATAAAAGGAATAGACATTTTACCGAATGAGTGGGCAGACCATAATCCAATTCAGATAACATGGAAGGATAGGAAGAAACCCAAGAAAAGATGGACATTAAATACTCAATTAATAAGAGAAAAACAATATACTGATAAACTTAAGGAAGAATTAAATTATTTCTTAAAAGAAAATGATAATAGGGAAACTACGAAACAAAACATTTGGGATACAATGAAGGCAGTAATAAGAGGTATAACAATTTCTTATAATGCTAGGAGAAATAAAGAAAAATATGCCCAACAAAATAAATTACAACAACAAATTAAGGAATTAGAAATTCAATTACAGAAGACCCCAAAGGACTCAAGAGTGCAAAATCAGATCATAATTGCTAAACATAAATTGAATTTAATCGACCAAGAGAAAATGATTACAAATTTGAATATGACCAGACAAACCTACTTTGAGCATGCTAATAAACCAGGAAGATGGTTATCTTATAAACTAAAGAAAAAGAAAGAAAAGAGACTGATATATCAACTAATAGATGGAAATGGCGACACACAACAAGAGATAGAACAGAAAAAAGAAATTGTGCATAAATACTTTGAAGAGCTATACAAAAAGGAAGAAATTAATGAGGATAACATAAGAAATTACTTAAATGAAATTAAAGATAAAGTAATTGGGGAAGAAATGGTAAAATTATTAAACAAAGACATTACTTGGTCCGAACTGAAATCAGCAATAGAGAATCAGAAAAACAATAAAGCCCCCAGGCCAGATGGGATTCCGGGAGAGCTATTAAAGTAATTGAAGAACAAATTGGACCTCTTATGTTGAAAATTTTTAACGATGTCTTATTAGCAGCCAGGATGCTGGACTCATGGAGGGGAGCATTGATTATGTTGATTCTGAAGGAGGAATCTGATCCCAGACATATTAACAACTATTGGCCAATTTCACTGCTAAACACCGACTACAAAATATTCACCTCCATTATAGCAAACAGATTAAAATGAATTTTAAATCTATATATACATGAAAATCGAAATGGATTTCTCCCGACTAGACAGATCAGGAACAATTTAAGAACAGTAGTAGATATTTTAGAATTTTATGAAGCCCACCCTGGAAAACAAATTGCACTTATGTTTTTAGATACAGAAAAGGCCTTTGACAATTTAAATTGGCAATTTCTAATTCAAAAAAATTATAATATGAATTTAGGCACTAAATTTGAAAATATTATAATAACTATTTATGACACACAACAAGCCAATATAAACAGGAAATATACTCACCCAATAAAAATAAAAAGGAGTCAGACACTCTCACCCCTGCTCTTCATATTCTCATTAGAAACATTAATACGAATTAGACATAATTTAGAGATAAAAGGATTAAAGGTTAAAAAAGAAGAATACAAGTTGCAAGCGTTTGCCGATGACATGTTTTTTTTTACTGAGGAACCAATAGAAAGAGGACAAAAATTGATAAATGAATTAGAACAATTTGGAGTGGTAGCAGGACTCAAAATTAAGAGGAAAAAAACAAAATTAATGACTAAAAATTTAACAGAAAAACAGAAAAAGTTTTTCTGTTAGAAGAAGCTATGGGAATACAAGTGACAAAGAAAGTTAAATATTTAGGAATATGGTTGACAGCACATTGTAAGACGCTTAAAGAAAACAATTATGACAAATTGTTGCTACAGGCAAAGAAAGATTTAGAATCATGGGGCAGATTACAACTTTCATTACCGGGTAAGATTGCTGCCATTAAAATGAACATTCTTCCAAAATTTTTATACTTATTTCAGACGATCCCAATCAAATTACATAAAATTTTTTGGAAGAACTTAAAATAACTCATAAATTTATTTGGCAAGGGAAAAAATCTAGAATAAATTTAAAGGCAATGCAAGATTTGAAGAGCAGGGGAGGATTGGCACTTCCAAATTGGGAATTGTATTATATTGCTGCCTCTTTAGTATGGTTAAAGGACTGGGTGAATTTAACGAAAAAGAGAACTCTATTTTTAGAAGGTCATGATCTGCATGCATCATCCCATTTACGGGATGTAGGGAAAGTTAGCCAGAAATATTTTCATAGACAATTAGAGACTCATTATTAACTAATTGGGAAAAAATATGGGAAAAAACATTATTTAAAAGTACCGATCTGGATATCAACAATGGAGGCAATGATCCATCCAAACAATTTGGATATTACTAAAATGATTAAATATAAAAATTTATTGGATATACAAGGAAATTTGAAATCGCGACAAGATTTACAAGAACAGGGATTTAAAATTGATCAGTGGATATACCTCCAAATCCACAGTAGATATAAACAGGATAGGAAAGAATTAGGAATTAACAATAAACCCCAGCAATTAGACAAAATCTTATTAGGACCAGATAAAAAAATACAACTAAATTTTATAATTATTTATTAGAGTAGAATTAGAAGAAGAAATAGTCAAAGGGAATATGATAGCCTGGAGTAAGAATGTAGGACGTAGCATCACCTTAATAGAATGGAAAAAGATCTGGGGTAGAAACAATAAGATTACAAAATCCACAGTATATAAAGAAAACACTCATAAAATGTTTTACAGATGGCATCTTCCTCCTTCGAGATTGGCGAAGATGTACCCCAATATGAGTCCGAAGTGCTGGAAATGTAAAAAAAAAAAAGAGGGAACCTTTTTTCATATGTGGTGGTCCTATATAGAAGCCCAAAAATACTGGCAGAAAATTAGAAAATGGTTGGAAGATATAACAAAAGAACAGATTGAGTATAAACCAGAATCCTTCCTGTTAGGGATTTTTGATAAACAATTATCAAAAAAAGTGAAGTATATAACAATACATATACTAACAGCGGCCAGATTAGCTTTTGCCCAAGGTTGGAAGCACCCCCAAATACCTACAGAAGAGATGATTGTTCAAAAAAATTCTAATTGCGCAGAAATGGATAGATTAACTTTAGCACTAAATAATAAAGATACTTCAATATATTATAGTAGTTGGAATAGTTGGTATAATCGGCTAGTACAAAGATAGATTTTATATTATAAGGCAAAAAAGAATAAGAATAAGATAAATTGATATGAGTGATATATAAACACTTATAAGGATAATGGTGCGTATATGGCATAAATTAAGGGAAGAAAAGATCTAACAAATTGTCAAAAATGAGAATGCTTTTAATTGTTTTCTATCCTTTTTTCTTTCTTTCTCTTTTTTCTTTTCTATTCTGCTTTTTCATTTGTGTATGTGTTGATGTGTTTTCAATTGTAAAACCAATAAAAATTGGTTTTTTTAAAAAAAAAACTTGAGCAATTTTTAAGTGGCTGCTGTTCTGCAAACATTTACAAAAGGATAATGAGATGATTAAAAACACCAGGAAAAAAAGATCATAAGTAGTTGAAAACCACAGCAATACCTTCTTCCTCCTACATCGTAGCTTCAATATACTGAAAGAATGAGTGAAGGATAGTTTTATCTCTATGACTGCTGAGTGCATCATAACAAATATATTAGGGTTGACATCAGGCTAAGGGGGTATACATGACAATTGACCATTTCAACTCACAAAGCAACATGTAATCTGAAAGGCCTCTTCAAGAATTCCTTTCATCTAAAAGGAGATATCACTTTTCAGTTCCAGCTCATGACATAGCTCTTTTCAACATGTTTTCAACATTTGTGAAGGATTACCACCACTATAACATCTGCAAAGGACCCTGGGAAGAAGGAAGCAGGGCAATCAGTTGCTGTGACCAAAGGAGATTGGCTGGACTACTTTGCTGATTTGATTCAGGATGCCTCTCAACACATTCACAACTTTCATCAGTGGAACAACAAAACTCTTTTTTGTCAAAGCCACAGCACAGAGACAGTCAATCAAGTGTTCCTCAACCTTGGAAACTTTAGGATGGGTGGATTTTAACTCCTAGAATTCCCCCAGCCAGTATGAATTCTGGGAGTTGAATTCTACCCATCTTAAAATTCCCAAAGTTGAGGAACACTGGTATAAATTGTTGTCCTGAGAGGACCACAGGGGGCATCCCTGGCTTTACTGCTGTGTCACTTTGTCATCTCAAAGCCCAATAAGAGTTCACTCTTCCTTAGTGGATTCTTTCCATCTGTTGGGGTATAGTCCAACACTTCTGGATAACACCAGGGTGAAAAAGCTGGGAGATGGTGGGACTATCTAACTAGGAATCTGAAAGTGGATTAGAGGGAGGCGTTAGCCATGACTTAAAATGGTCCTGATGGCAGATGAGAATCAAAAGCAAAGTCTGTGGTCGCCTGGTAGCACCATAGCAGTAGGAAATCTCCTTCTCATCTGCAAAATTCCTAGACAAGTCCAAGAGGTGCTAAACACTTGGCTTTTTTCTAAAACTGAAAATAAAAATGACTTTTCTGAGCATGATTTTTCTCAGAGCCCCCCGCCCTCTTTTTTAAGAAGAAAGAGTTTGGGTTAATAGGATCCCAGCAACTAAATATTTCCCAACATCCATACATTTGGAGAAGAGGGGGGTGGTCTTTTCTTTCTTTTTAAAGCATCTTTCTATGAACGAGCAAACTGGCAGATGTGTTCCATAATATTGAAGGAGTTTTCAGGTGACTTCCATTTCCTGAATTTTTACCAGTTTGGAAGACAAACATCAGCTTGCATTCTGACATCATTGTCTCAGCAATCAGGTTAGAATACTAATGAATGCCTCTGAAGTTGGCCTGTTACTTTCATTAGTCCATTGTCATTTTCATGCGCTGCAAAGAACTTTGGCAGAGGGACAATCTGGCCTTAGATTGCTTGTTCCAGCAGGCCCAGAACAAACCCAACTTAATGCCACCAGAAAAGTTGTGTCTTTTCAAGACCGTGTTGGCTGAGGATTTGAAGCTTTGAGCCTCAAACACACCTGGAAGGCACAGAGTTAGTTCAGGCCTTTAACTACCCAAATATTGCCCATGGTGTTTTATAAAGCAAAAGAAAAGGCTCCTTTGACTGAAACACAACTCCTTGGTGACTTCAGGAATATACTTACTCAGTTTCTTTAGCAACTATATGATAATAGATTTCCAAGCTTACTTCTGTGATATTTTTTTTCAACTTCCACCCAAGTACTAACCAAGTCTGATTTTGCTTAGCTTCCCAGCCAAACAAGGTCACCCAGCACTCCCACCAGCTGAGATGCTTTATGTTCTGTATATAGAATAGTAGACTCCTAATACAGGATTCTGATTGGCTAAAGAACCTAAATGGGGATTGGTTCAATAGGAACCAATCCACGAAGCTGCTCAAAAGGCGGCAAACTAAATACCTGTCATTGGCTACAAGCCGGCAGGCAAATCCCTATAAAAAGGCTGCCGCGGCTTGAGCCAATGTTCCATTTTTCAACTGCTGTATATAATAAAGACTTTGTTGTTGGAACCCGGTCTACCTCGCGTTTTTCCGGACGGAACATTGGCGACGAGGATGGGATCGTCCTAAACGCGAGACTGAGCACGCGGCGACAAATAAAACTAGACAAAGAACTATGGCTAGAAATAATGCGCCGCCCGCACCCTTCAATCCCAATGAAGAGGATTGGGAATCCTACGTAGACCGTTTCCAGATGTATTTGGAAAGTAACGAGATGGAAGAGATCTCTGACCAGCGTAAGAGAGCTGTTTTCTTGACACACTGCGGGCCCACAATCTTCAAAATGGCCAAGGCTTTGGCGAAGCCCCGAGATGTAAAACAATTGACTTGGCCAGAGCTCCAAAGAATACTAAAGGCTCACTACGCACCAGTGGTGTCAAACCTTATCAAGCAGCACGAATTTTACCGAAGAGACCAGAAAGAAGGCGAGACCATCGCTGATTTTGTGGCAGCCCTCCGACAAATAGGGGGAGCGTGTGAATTTCTAAATTTAGATGAAGCGATGCGGGATCGAGTAATACTGGGTTTAAAAGACTCTAATGTACAGAGCAAGCTGCTAAATAAACCCAATATAACCATAGCCGAAGCCATCGCAGAAGCCACAACCGCTGAAGCCGCGAAAAAATCGGCGGTCAAAATGAAACAGATGAACACGAACAACGACGAAACGAGCCTGGCCAATTTCCCACCACCACTCACCATGAGGATTTTGACGAGACGTCAGAATCCGGGGAGGAAGACGACGAAGTCCACCGCCTATATGCCAACAAGAAAGGGTGCGAAAAAAGGAATTGGCGGGAATGCTCTGGCTGTGGAGGAAACCATCCTCGGGCCGATTGCAGATTTCTCGATGCCATTTGCAGAGCTTGCAAGAAAAGAGGGCATATCGAGAAAGTCTGCAGGAATAAAAAAAATTACAGCCCAAACAGACGCAGCAACTCCCCCACACAAGCTGAGCCAAAACAAACTGAGAGAAAGTGGCAGCGGAACAAGCGAGCTACTAACCGAGAGAAAACACACCAGACTTTCGCTATCGGAAGCGCTCAGACGGAAAGCGGGAAGAAAGTAAAAATAATTGTAAAAATAGAAGGCAACCCCTGCGAAATGGAGGTAGACTCTGGGTCTTTCCTATCAATGGTATCATGGGACACCATCAAACAACTTGTCCCAGATATCAAACTCAAAGAACTGCAGAGACAAAAATTAACCCTGAAGGACTACAAAGGAAACCGAATTCCTGTAGTAGGCCTAGGACATTTCCGAGTCACCTACAAACAGCATGTTGAAGTACTACCATTGACAATAGTCGACCGAGACCGACCAAGCCTCCTGGGCATTGAATGGTTCGCACCATTGGGCATCGGGATGACCGGAGTAGACCAGGTGGCCGAAACCGACTGGGAAGAAAACCTGATCCAAGAGTTCCAGGACGTTTTCGATGGCTCCCTAGGCAGGTATCGGGGGACCCCAATTTCCTTTAGTCTAGACCCCCAGGTAGCCCCTAAAAGACTAAAGGCCAGACGAGTTCCTTTTGCTCTGAAAGCAAAAATAGAGGAACAACTAAATAAATTAATAGACCAAGGGGTTTTAGAACCTGTGGACCATGCTAAGTGGGAAACGCCGATCGTAACACCAATTAAACCAGAATTTGTGGTGACTACAAGGCTACCCTGAACCACGCATTGCAACAAAGCGCATACCCGGTGCCAGTCATACAACACTTATTACATTCTCTTGGGGGAGGAAAAGTTTTCGCTAAACTAGATCTAGCACAAACTTACCAACAGCTCCCAGTAGACCCATTAACGGCTGAAGCACAAACTACAGTGACCCACAAAGGGACATTCAAATGCAACAGACTCCAATTTGGAGTGAGTGTAGCCCCAGGCGTTTTCCAGAGCCTCATGGAACGCCTATTGAATGGTATAAAAGGGGTCATACCCTAGTTCGACGATGTCCTAATTTCGGCCAAAGATGCGACCCAACTAAAAAAAAGACTAAAAGACGTATTAACTAAATTCAGAGAATCTGGCCTAAAAGTAAAAAAAGAAAAATGCTGCTTAATGACTGATCGCGTCGAATTCCTGGGCTACTTAATAAACGGAGAGGGTATACACCCTACTGACAAAAAAGTCAAAGCTATTAAAGACGCACCAGAACCAAGGAACAAAACTGAACTGCAGGCATTTTTAGGACTAATAAATTTTTATAACGTGTTCCTACCCCACAAAGCGACAATAGTGGAACCATTACACCGATTACTGGATAAAAAAACAATTTGGACTTGGGGTTATAGAGAAAAGAAAGCCTTCCAAAAAATAAAAAACTTATTAACATCAAACAACATTCTTATCCAGTTTAGTAACACACTTCCATTGACGGTGACCTGCGACGCCTCACCGTTTGGAGTCGGTGCCATCCTGAGCCACCAATTGCCAGATGGGAGAGAGGCACCCATCGCATACTATTCAAAGACTCTGTCTAAAACCAAGCGTAATTATAGTCAATTGGACAGAGAAGCCCTGGCAATCGTCGCCGGAGTGAAACGCTTCCACAAATATCTATATGGAAGAACATTTTTGATAGTAACGGACCATAAACCGCTACTAGGAATTTTGGCAGGAAACAAGCCGACACCGAACATTTTGTCCCCACGAATGACTAGATGGTCAGAATTCCTAGCAGCCTACTCTTATACTCTGACATATCGCCCCGGGAAACAAATTTCCCATGCAGACGTGTTGAGCAGAGCACCATTACCAAATATAGAGGAAGACCCGGCACCGACAACGACCACCTTGCAGATAGAGACATGCCCCAATCTACCCATATCTGCAAATGACGTCGCCAGAGCCACTGCAAGGGACCCATTGACTGCCCATGTACTGAACTGGGTAGGTAAAGGCTGGCCGAAAAATCAAAAAACTGAGAACTTTAAACCTTTCCGGACCAGACAAACCAAACTCTCGATTCAAAAGGGTTGTTTGTTGTGGGGTGATCGGGTAATTATCCCTTCCAAATTACAAACTAAGGTACTGGGTTTGCTTCATGAAGGCCACCCTGGAATTGTTAAAATGAAAATCCTTGCTAGAAGCTATGTCTGGTGGTCGGGTATAGACAGGGATATCGAATACTGGGTAAATTCTTGCAACAAATGCCAAAGAACCAGACCTTCCCCACCAAAAGCACCCATTAGGGACTGGGAAATCCCACGAGGCCCCTGGTCACGAATTCACATTGACTTTGCGGGTCCTACTAAGGGGCATACTTTCCTAATTGTCGTAGATGCATACTCAAATTGGCTGGAGGTTAAAATTATGCCATCTATGACAACTGAAACCGTTATTAAACAACTTGACAAACTCTTCGCAACCCATGGCCTGCCGGATGTCCTAGTGTCTGACAACGGGCCACAATTAACGAGTATCCAATTCGAACAATACCTAGCCTCCCTAGGTATTAGACATGCCCTAACCGCGCCGGCCCACCCGGCTGCAAACGGTAGGGCAGAGAGAATGGTCAGGTTAACCAAAGAAGGGTTAGAAAAAATGGACATTGGGGATGTCCAAGATAAAATAAATCACCTACTCACCCTCCAGCATATTACACCGGGTACTATAACAAACAAAAGCCCGGCGGAATTACTAATGGGAAGAAAACTGAGGTCACAATTAGACAGATTGCACCCAAACTATATGCCAGAAACCCACCGCCCCGACTCCTCCACCCGTTTCAGGACATTTGAAATAGGTGACCTAGTCTATGCAAGAAATTTTACCGGGGGCCCATTATGGCTTCCAGGTACAATAACACAAATTACAGGGCCCCGGTCCTACCGACTAACCATAGACGATGGCAGGGAATGGAAGCGGCACATAGACCAGCTTCGGTCCTGAAACATAGAAAGAAGTACAAACACACAACCACAAATATTAAAAAATGACGAAAATCAAACCAAAGAGGGGGGGGGGAAATACGAGAAAATAATAAAGAACCGTTTAAATTAAACACAGAATATGATAACAAATAAAAAGAGCAAAAAAGGGACTTACAGTTAGAAAAAAGTTGCGAGAAAAGTCCACTCGAAGGGGCCAGCCAGGCCAGCTCGACCTGCCCGGAGAAAACAGGAGGGAGCGGCAAAACCGCCGGCCTAAGAAACTCAGGCGGCAGTAAAATGGCTGACTCACCCTTCCAGGCGGTTCCATGGAGAAGAACGGACGACACAGCAGCCCCATCCGAACCGGTCGAAGTCTTCAGCAGGAATGAACCGTGCAAGTCCAGTCGAATCAAAAGAAGCCCCACCTACCTGCGCGACTACGTCACCACGTAGGACTAAACCAAGAGGGGAGGGGTGTTCTGTATAAAGAATAGTAGACTCCTAATACAGGATTCTGATTGGCTAAAAAACCTAAATGGGGATTGGTTCAATAGGAACCAATCCACAAAGCTGCTCAAAAGGCGGCAAAACTAAATACCTGTCATTGGCTACAAGCCGGCAGGCAAATCCCTATAAAAAGGCTGCCGTGGCTTGAGCCAATGTTCCGTTTTTCAACTGCTGTATATAATAAAGACTTTGTTGTTGGAACCTGGTCTACCTCGCGTTTTTCCGGACGGAATACTTTATAAAAGAGTTATCTCTTCCTTTTGCCTTCTGCCACCTCACCAATTAAAAAACTGAGTTGTTAGCTAGCCAGTCATAAATGGATGCTCATCCACATTAAAATTATTTCCAGCATGGTCTCCAGGACAAAGTTGTGAGACACATTCAGCTCCAGTCAGTCACTAGCTCCTCTCACAGAAGCAAAAGGTTTTCCTTCTTTAAGATGCCACTCTTTTCTGTTATGAAATCCTCAGAATATTTCATTGGCTGGGCAGTGTTGGACTTCAGGTTCAGTGATCATGGTCTAGAGAACAGATTTCTTGAACTCACATCTTTAGAGGTGTAGTGGTGTGACCACAGGTTGAAAACCCTCCTTGGGGAGCTGCTTTTTGATTAAAGATGTGGAAAGATGACTCTGCCAGCTGCATTGTTACTACTGTTATTTATTTATTAAGTCGTGTCCACCTGAATTAGAAGTGCACAAGGTACCACTTTGGAAAAATAAAGCTTCTTGCAAATTTAAAGGGGATAAAGGCTCCTTGTAGGGAATCCTCAGGTTACTTGAGGAACCATCTCAACACAATGGGATTGGCCCAGCCCACTTGTTCCAGTGGAAAAGACATGCTGAAGATCCCATAAGTCAAGTGAGATCTAGGAGAAGATCCTTTTCTGCTCCCACTTTACAGAACATCATGCCCCTTTGGGGTGAGATTCACACCCCTTTGATCTTCTGGAAGGGCCTGAAGACCTGGCTCTGCCAATTGGCCTGGGGTCCCAATGTAGATGAGTCATTATATATTACTTCCTTCCTTTGCCATCTTTGTAAATTTTAAGGTTAGCATTTATTGTTTTAAGGTTTTAGAAGATTGTGGCTTTTCTTTTGTTGTAAGCTACCTGAAATCACATGATGGCATGATGGGAGATATAAATTTAACAAATGAATGAACATATCTTTTCCAGAAATTGACATATCATTAATTCCCAATGCAAGGGTTACCCTTGGAGACATATGACACCTAAACATGAGATTTTTGGAAATGGGAGATCAAACAACCCATCCCACTGATCTCCATGAATGATAGTCCATCAAGCCAAATGTCCTCCAGCAGTCCCATTGAAATAAATGGGGTTGTGTCTTGGAGAAATTCCTGGTAGATTGAATACAACAGACAGAAACAGCTTTCTTCCTCCTCCTCCCCCTACCTGAACCCCCATTAGTTCCCAGAATACAGAGATCCAAGGAAGGAGACAAAATCTGCTGAGCAAGATTTTTATGTTGGTCAGGACAGAAGTAATATCTTGAATCCCCAGGTGTGCAAACAACATTTGCAAGGCCACACAGTTTGCATTAAGCAGCAAAATCAATGTGCCAATAAAGGTAAAGGTAAAAGTTTCTCCTGTCCAGTCATGTCCGACTCTAAGAGGTTTATCTCCTTTTCTTAGCCAAAGGTTAAGAAGACCTTCCTGTGGTCATGTGGCCAGCATGACTGTATGCTGAAATGTCCAGAATGCTGTCACCTTCTCACCAAAGTGCTATCTATTTATCAATTCACATCTGCATACTTTTGAACTGCTAGGTTCACATGAGCTGGAGCAAGTAACAAGAGTTCATCCCATCATACAGTTCTTGGGTCTCAAACTTGGGCTATCAGCTTTTCAACTGACAAGCTCAGTATCTTTAACCACTGACCATCATGGCAAAACAGAGATTTAATTCCCCTATGGTCATCATTTCACTTGCTCTTTTCCATCCTGAACTTCAGAGTCAAAAAGGTGAGATTTTAACACGAGATCTAAATAGGTAGATTTCTAAGTTCTAAATAGGTATGAATCAACAAACTAAATAACATGGAAAATAGATCTTCAGGCTGGGGAAGGAAGAAGGGGCACATTCCCCTTCTAAAAAAGAGCCCATAATTACCTTCTCCTCATATGGCTTGACTTAATGAAATTTTCTGGTGGAAAAGGAGAAATTGGGCTGAGTTATTTGGTTTCTTTTCTTGCAACCATCTCCCACTTCCAAGCAATTAAAGGCTGTGCTCAGGGGACACTTTGGAAAAAAGACAACCATCACATAAGCAAAAGGGAGAATGGAGGAATAGGGTGCAAGCACTGAAGAGATCAGGCATGATAAAAATTAGAAAAAGGGTGAGTCTGTTAGAAGGTGCAGCAAACTCTGTGTCCATTCTACATTCATTCTCTTCCAGGTTAAGAGTTGTAATAAGGAGATTTCCTACCTTCCTGCCAGCCAGATTCTGGGGCTTGGGACATTTACAGAAACCCCACATAAATTTTAAGAAAATGCAGGCACCCATTCTATCAGCTTGGACTTCACAAAAATAATAAGAGAAGAAATAGCACTAATTGTTATTTTCCAACAAAATGTTGAAATTGGAAGTCCCATTCTCCTCTTCCCCCTTACAACTTCTTTCCTAAAGTTTTTATGTCTTTCAGAAAGTTGGAATCCTCCTAAAGGCTGTCAATACTTCTCCTGCTTCAGCCTGCGAAGGAATATTTTAGCTACAAAAGGAACAGCACTCGGAGGACAACTGTGTAGGTAGTTTACACAAGAGTTATTAATATAGTACCCTCTGTGTACTGTACTATGTAAACAAAATTTGGGAAAAGAGAATTGTTCTCATCCAGGAGATCCCTTGCACCAGAAGCAGAAAATAAAAATATGTAAAGGGACTGCCTATTTCAAGTGCATGGAGATACTTCCCATGGTGCAAATTTGGCCCAGAGGCAAAAGCACCAAGACAGAAACCAGGATATGGTGATTTCTAGTCCTGCCTTAGGCAGGAAAACCAGCTGAATAACTTTTTGCCATTTACCAGGAGATGGTAATTTCTAGTTCCACCTTACAAAACCCAACTAGGTGATTCTGGGACAGTCATTTTCTCTCAGCCAATTTACCTCAAATGGTTGTTGTTGTGGGAGGAGAAGGGAGTGTTAACATACATTTGCCACATTGAATTATTTATGAAAATAATAAAGGCCGGATCAAAAGTAAATGCATAAATAAAAATAAACACCAATAAGACCAAGGAGCTTATAGTGGACTATAGAAGGGATAGATCAGACAACCAGCCCTCGCTTATCAATGGAGACTGAGTGGAGCAGGTGGGCAGTTTTATGTTTCTGGGTGTTATCATAAAAGAGGACCTGACCTGGGGCATTTCACATTGCAGCACTGGTCAAAAGGGCTCAGCGGAGACTGCACTACTTCAGACTTCTCAGGAAACAACTGAATGAAAAACTGCTGGTGACCTTCTAGTACTACTGCACCATAGAGAGTATTTTATCTTACTGTACCTGTATGGTTTGCCAATTGCACCATGGCAGATAGGAAAGCACTCCAGAGGGTTAATGTCATTGCCCAGAGGATCATCGGTTGTCCTCTCCCCTCTTTGGAAGAGCTTCATAGCTCCTGCTGCCTTAAGAAAGTTCAAAACATTCTCAAAGATCCATCTCATCCTGGGAACCCTTTTTTTGAACTAGAAACAGAAACAGAAAAAAAAAAAAACAAACAAACTAGAAACTAGAAACAGCTTCTATCCCAGGGCAATAACTCTACTGAATTCTACTATATAGTGCAATATTCATGTGATATCGGGGGTTTTCAGTTCAATTGTATAGAATGTAAAGGATGTGTGTTTGTGTTTTATTTTTATAGTTATAATGTATACTGAAGATGGAATTTAATTTCATTGTACAAGATGCAATGGCAATAAAGTCAAGTCAAGTCCAGATGGCTAAAACAGCCTGCAAACGATACAGCCATGTGGAAACAGGGGACCACCATGAAACCAAATTGAGTACACTACATGAATACAACCTAACAATTACAGATTAACAGATTAACAGAACTCTGTAGGTCATCTAGTCCAACCCCCACCCTACCCAAGCAGGAGACCTTGCACCATTTCTGATAGATGACAGTCCAATCTTTCTTGAAAGCCTCCAGTGATGAAGCTTCCACAACTTCTAAAGGCAACTTTTGTTCCATTGATTGATTGTTCTCACTGTCAGAAAATTCCTCCTTATATCCAGATTGAATCTCTCCTTGATCAGTTTCCATCCTTTGTTTCTTGTCTTACCTACAGGTGCCTTGGAAATTGTTGACTTTAAACATCCCTCTTTTAAAATATACATCAAACCTAAGATGAGAAGTAAAAATCTGGAAGGTTGCAATCAATAAATCATTTTCCAGACGGCACATTCTGCATTAGATAAGAAATGCTTTGAAATTTGGGGGGAAAACACAGATTATGTTGTTTTCCTCATGTATGAAAATCAGTGAAACCAGTAAAAAGTGTGCTGCCTACCTTAACCTCTAAATGTACAATGCACAGCAGGACAGCTAGAACATGACCCAGATTTAAATGGAAAACAAAACTGATCGGGAATCCAACCGGTGTCCAGGCACCAGATGTGCCTAATAAGAAAAGACCAGTTCCAATTAGCACATCATATTGACTCTTGTGCATTTCATCATTAGTTTCATTCACCTTTCACCAAATGGAGAGAAAGGAGAAGGAAGACTTCCCAGCAGGGGAACAATTAACACCTGCTTTTTGATTTATAGCCTTTCTGCTTTCTTCAAAGCTTGCAGCAATTCCAATGCTTACAGAAGTTGAGCTGACTAATTAGGTGGAAAAGAGCTTCCAATTGGGCACAGCAGATTTTGTCTCCAACGTCTTCAAATTAAGGCGGCCCAAATTATATAGGCCCTCTCCCCACTCCAAGACCAGAAAGATTCAGAGATCACCAATAGATGCCTGATTAACCTTTCTGTTGAACTCAAGAAAAATATGCCATATCTGACTATTAAATCAGATCATTAATGCTTGTGGGTGCTTTGTAGAACAACAGTACTCACTGCTTTCTCATTTCTCATCCTTTCTAACAACAATGATTCTGGGTGGCTTCCAATATGAAAAAACAATATAGGAAGCATAAAACCTATCTAGGTACCGTGTTTCTCATATAATAAGGCAGGGTCTTATTTTTTTTTGAGCCCCCCAAAAATGGCTAGGCTGTCTTTTCGGGGGTGACTTAATTCCCCCCCCCCTTGCATCTTTGGGCGGGTGGGTGGCGACGACTTGGATGTTGACCTCGGTGTTGGTGGGGCCCTTCATACCGGGGTCAACGCAGCCAGCACCATATCCGGGTGTGCAACAAAAGTACTTCCTAACGGCAAGCCCACCCACTATTCCTCGCCATTTCGCATGTTTTAATATAGGCCTTCATTTTGGGGGGAGGGGCTTAATTTCATTTCATGCCTATAAAACATGCTGGGACTTCCTATTGGGAGAGGCTGTATTGTTGGAGAAACAGGGTAGATGGCAGCCACACCACAGGCTCTAAATAACAAGCCCACTCTCAGGTCCAGTAACACATCCATGAATTGAGAGCCTCTGAAAAGCCAACAGGGTTGGAGTCAACCTGTCCTTTGAGAGAAACAGTGTCCATAAGGGATAATAGATAACAGATTAACAGAGTTGGAAGGGATCTTGTAGGTCATCTTCTAGTCCAATTCCCCGCCCAAGTAGGTGACCCTACACAATTTCTGACAGTCCAGTCTCTTCTTGAAAGCCTCCAGTGATGAAGCTCCCACAACTTCTGAAGGCAAGCTATTCCATCAGTTGATTGTTCTCACTGTCAGAAAATTCCTCCTTATTTCCAGATTGAATCTCTCCTTGTTCAGTTTCCATCCATTATGCCTTGTCTGGCCTTTGGGCACCTTGGAAAATAGCTTGACCTCTTTCACTCTGTGGCAAATATTGGAACAGTGCCATTATGTCTCCCCTGGTCCTTCTCTTTACTAGACTAGCTCGTCCAGTTCCTGTAGCCATTCTTCATATGTTTTAGGCTCCAGTCCTCTAATCATCCTGCTTGCTCTTCTCTGTATTTTTTCTAGGGTCTCAACATCTTTTTTATAGTGTGGTGACCAAAACTGGATGCAGTACTCTAGGTGTGGCCTTAGGCTTTATAGAGTGGGATTAGTACCTCACTGGATCTTGATTGTATATACCTCTGTTGATGCAAAGTAGAATTGCATTGGGTTTTTTGGCTGCCGCTGCACACGGCTGACTCCTATTTAGCTGGTTGTCCGCTAAGACTCAAAGATCCCTCTCATAGTCACTGCTATTGAGCCTGGTTTCACCCAGTCTATATGTGTACTTTTGGTTTTTCTTGCCTAAGTGTAAGACTTTACTTTTCTCTACATAGAATTTCATTTTGTTAGATAGGGTCCAGTGTTCTAGTCTGCAGAACTTCAATGTTAGAACCAGAGTTCTGGTGACTGTCTATGGAGAGTCTCAATCTTCCAGGTCGTTTTTGGGCCAGATATGCTTTTTCCACAAGTCAACTGAACTTTCTTGCCAGGGGGGAGGGGGGGGTGTTAGTTTTTTCAGAACTGAAAAGTTACTTGGATGAGAAGTGAAACATTTTTTTTTAAATAACTCAAGAAAGTCAAGTTGACTTTTGGAAAAAAAAACACTTTTAACAACGGCAGCAAGAAAATAAGGTAAACTCATTTAACAAATGTTTCACTTAGCAACAGAAATTTTGGGCCCAATTGTCATAAGTTGAGAACTACCTGTAAATCAAATCAAATATCTTAATACAGTCTTTGGTCAGCCTTTACAGTAGAGAAAGAAAAATAGTTGAATGCAAAAAATTGTTACTGGGAAGAAAGAACCCAATAAAATAATTTATATGATTAAATGTTTGGCATGATTGTGTGATTTGATGAAGATATTTGGCCACCAGGTATCCAAGTGTAATGTTAGCATCTCTTAAAAACATAGAATTAATTGGTATGACCCTCATATTCAGAGATGATTGGGGCGATCAGAGCAGGCCTTGGGATATCACGAAAAGGACAACATGTAAGGACACAAAAGAAACTTCCTACATCCCTGGAGCCACTAGAGTTCTGTTTTAGTCCCTGCAGATAAGAATTCCCAAAAAAAATTTCCTGCCAGCAGTTTGGGAATTTAAATAATTTTTTTTCCTCTAGAGTAATTAAAATAAGTGATAGCTTCTCAAAAATCCAGAGCTTTCCCTAAAAGAAACAGCATTTTCTCAGTTCAGAAGAGTGTTTAATAAATGCTTCGCCTTGTGAGCAACACTGCTGGAGATGCCAACAATCCTGTTTTAATCCAAAAAGCAAATATTTCAGAACTGGGATGAAACTAAAAACTGGCCAAACATCACCACCCATAGTCACACTGTGAGTGAGATGGGTGGTCTCTAAATTTTATATCTAAATAAATAAATAAGCTTTATGCAAATCATAAAATGCATCTACATTACCACCTTCTTAAAAACCAAGAGGAATTCAGAAACCCAGTGGTTATTTATCTGATGTGATGTTTGATGCATTGAGTTTATAAATATGCTAACGCAATGTTTCTCATCTTTTTCCTTCCTTGCCCCAAATCACTTTTCAGAAAGTCCTTTTTATCCCACATAGGTAAAACACTTTGAGCCAGTTTAAAAGTCTCTGTTGTGATTGGGTAATGGGTTTATGTGTGGTTATCTAAAATCACTTTTACCCAATTTCCATAATTTGCCAGCTTTGGAAAACATTATGTGAAAACATTTGTTTTTTTAAAAATCAGCAAATAGAATAATACATAGAAAAAGCAATGCTAAGAACAGAATTTTAATATAATGGCATTTTGGTTTGAGAAGCAGAAGCATATTAAAAATAGGAAAAATGACGAAAGGTGATATTTGACCTTTCAAAACATGTTTATTACATTTTTGAATAAAACATAAAACAAATTATCCAACATTATTTGCATTAAGGAAGGGAGGAAGGGAAATGGACTTAATAACTAAAAATGTTTGAATTTTGACTCATAATTTTTGTATAACTGATTGTAATGGCTTTTAATTTTATTTTAATATAGTTTGCTGCTCAGAGTCTCTTGTGAAGTTCATGCATGATTTAATCAGCCATACAAACTGATGGAATAAACAAATAAACATATTTGCCTGATGAGGGCCAAGATTGCATTTAGTGTTCAAATTTAACAGAATAACAGAGTTGGGAAGGATCTTGGAGGTCTTCTAGTTCAACCCTTGCTCAGGCAGGAAACCCTTTAATATGTCACGCAAATGGCTGTCAATTCTCTTCTTAAAAATTTCCAGTATTGGAGCATTCACAACTTTTGAAGGCAAGTTGTTCCACTGATTAATTGTTCTATCTGTCAGGAAATTTTCTAGAGTATCAACATCTTTTTTATATTGTAATGACCAAAACCAGATGCACTTGAGACACAATCCTTACCAGTCAGCTCAACTTATTTTACAGTGTAGTCAATAAGACACTGGAGGAACAAATGCTGCCCACTTGGATCTTCAGGACAGTTCAGAGCATCAAACTAACTAAAAGGCAAGGTATAAAACTCAGGAAATAAAAAGAATTGGCTATGTATAATATAGGTAGTCCTCAGCTTATTACTGTTTATTTAACAACCATTTGAAGTTACAATAGCACTGAAAAAGTGATTTATGATAGGTTCTCACACTTATGAGCATCATAGCATTCCCACAATCTCATGATCAAGATTAAAGTCCTTGGTACCTGGCATGTATGCATGATGGTTGCAGCATCCAGGATCATGTGATCACTGTTTGCAACCTTCTCTGAAGGCTTCAACCAGCAAAGTCAATGCGGGAAAAAGTATTCGCTTAGCGATCATGTGAGTCACTTAACTACTGCACTGATCTGTGCCAAAAAAAAGGTCATAAGATTTGGCACAACCAGAGGTGGTATTCAGCAGGTTCTGACCAGTTCTGGAAAACTGGTAGTGGAAATTTTGAGTAGTTCACAGGACCTGTAAATACTGCTACTGGTTGGTCCTGTCCTCATTTACTCTCTGCCTCCCATTGAGTCCCAGCTGATTACTGGGTCTTCTTTGGTTGCCCTGCATAAGAGAATGGAGCTGGAAAGCAGGTTAGTGGGGTGAGGAGGGAATGGGGATTTTGCAGCCTCTTTCCCCCCAGGAGTGAGGAGGGAATGGGAATTTACAGTATCCTTCCTCTACCACACCCACCAAGCCACCCCCACAGAACCAGTAGTAAAAATTTTTTGAATCCCAGCACTAAACTCACTTAACAAATGTTTCACTTAACAACATAAATTTTGGGCTCAATTGTGGCCATAAGGTGGGACTTTATTGAAGGGTTTTCCCCCAGATTTCCTGCCACCTATGTTACCGTTTATGAGACAAGCCACCAAGAGACTCACCTTCTGTCCCTTAATGGTTTATGTTTGCAGGAAGGAGCAACAAAGATTATTTGGGGAAAAGAGGCTAAAACATATGAAGAATGGTTGCATGCATTATGGTACATCTAGTCTAGCAAAAAGAAGGATGGGAATTGACACAATCACATTGTTCCAATTTTTGAGGGGACAACGGATCCCAAGATCACTTTTAAAAGCTTGTTCAGGGGTCCTGAAGAGCTACTTCTGAGCAAGTTGTTTACTCATGTAGGTTGGGGGAAAAATTGCCATTTTCTGTAGACTTCATCTTGCATTACAAGATGCAAGATTTTGGGCTTGCGTACAAGATTCCTTGCATTACAAGGAATCACCCCATCACTATGCCTTATCCTCGTTAACAGAGCTGGCCCTCTTGAAATTAATAAAAAGAGTCAAACTATTTCTGAAGCAATGTCTGGGCTGCCTACAAAAAAATAAGGTGTCCAAATTCTCCCCCCCCCCCCCCAAAAAAAAAAAAAAAAACACCAAGAGCGGGAAAAATGCAAACAATTGTTTCTCAAGTTAGCACCATCATGATGAGCTTCTATATTGGTATGTGAGAAAGACCCAGAGAAACAGGGGGAAGAGATGCTGCCTAGGAAACAAACAGACAAGAGAGAGCATAGTCATAGCAGCTGCAAAATGGGACGAGAAACAGACTCGGAAAGGAACCTCCTTAGCTTCTCAGGATATAAAGGAGGTGTTGTACTTTCAGATTTGGAAGATTGATGTCAGCCTTCCCAGTTATATCAGGCAGGAAACAGACCAGATGAGCTACATCTACTTCATTGTAGAGTCTTATTGTTCAAAGCTACCTGAACAGAATCTTGCAAGTGTGAAAGTATAAACTTCCACCATCTCCTTTTCAGTCTGAGAAGTTAAGGAGGGTCCCTTCTGAGTCTCTTTCTCTATAATGTAGATGAGGGGTGTGTCCTCTCTTATCTGATCATTTCCTAGGCAGCATCTCTTCATCCTCTTTTTGTTTCTCAAGGTCTTTCCCACACACCATTTCTACTTCTGTAGGGGTAAGCAAAGCAGGGTGGGACGGGGTGGAAAGCTACATGTTACATGTTTCATTATGCAGAAACTGCCATTACACAAGTGTGTCAATTCATGATTACATTACGAAATGTATGGTGGCATCAGGTCATACTAGCTTCTACTAGGTGCATCTGACCAGCCTTTAAGAGGTTTAGTTCTAAAGTGTAGTTTTTGTATTGTTCACATAACATCTTTAACCTGGTTACTGAATTGTTCGCTTTTCTGGTTTGCACAGTCAGAAGCCAATTCAATGGACTGGGTTCCACATTACATGTTGAATCAAACAACTAGAATAAAAACTTATCAAATTTATCAAGTTAAAGTTTATGCAACTTTAATCACTGAATAAAGAATTTGAGATTCCTGTTTTGCCCAGACACTAGGAAAAGATACTAACACCAGGGCCAAAATCAGTTGATCCTGGATTATATCATATTTAACCCAAAACAATATTTTAGATTCCTTGGAGCCCACTGAGTTTATATAGCAAAGGCTTATGTAAATCATCAGGAGATAAAATGAAATTAATGCTTCATTTAAAGATATGTTTGCTCAGTCCTATGGTTCTGCATAGATAATTCTGCATTATCTCAACTTTCAAACTTGATGTAGTATTCTCAGAGGTTCAAGTTCTTTTGAATTACATTCCTAATGCTTGGAAATTGATATTTGGACAGAGAAAGTAAGTTCTCAGTGCCCCGTTTTGGACTAAAATTTTATTCTTCATTGTTTGAAAGGTAAAACAAGCAGCCCCCAACTATCAATTGTCTGCAGAGCATGTGTGATTAGCAATTTAGGAACAAATCGCTTTTCATCGAATGATGATAGAATAGAATAGAATAGAATAGAACAGAATAGAACAGAATAGAATAAGAGGAGAAGTGAAGTTGGAAGGGACCTTGGAGGTCTTCTAGTCCAGCCCTCTGCTCAAGCAGGAGAACCTATACCATTTCAGACAGGTTTCAGTCTAGACCAGGGGTGTCAAACTCACATCATCATGGCAGCATCACATGGTGTATCAGGACTTTTTCCCTCTTCGCTAAACTGGGCATGGGTGTGGGTAGGAGCTTGACAGTCCTGGTCTAGACTCTTCTTAAAAGCCTCCATGATGGAGCACCCACGATTTCTGGAGGCAAGTTGTTCCACTGGTTAATTATCTGTTAGAAAGTTTTAATTCACTGTTAGGAAGTTTCTCATCAATTCCAGGTTGCTTCTCTCTTTGATTAGTTTCCAACCATTATTTCTTGTCCTGCCCTGTTTCTTTGTAGAGTAATTTGACCCCATCTTCTTTGTGGCAGCCCCTCAAATACTGGAATACTGCTATCATGCCACCCTAATACTTCTTTTCTTTAGACTAGCCAGACCCAAATCCTGCAGCCATAATTGAAATGTTTATGTACAACTTGTATATATATCCTTTTACAGGTCCTGTTTTCCCTTCCTTCCTTCCTTCCTTCCTTCCTTCCTTCCTTCCTTCTTTCTTTATCTCTCTCCCTCTTTCTTTTCCTTTCTTATTCTTTCTTTACTTCTTTCCTCTCTCTCTCTCTTTCCTTTATTTCTTCCTCCTTTCTTTCCTTCCTTCCTTTCTTCCTCATTCCAATCTTCTTCCTCCCCACCTTTCCCCTTCCTCCTCTGCCTCACTCTCTATGGTTCCTTCCACCAGCCATCAAATCTTGAACTTATTATTGTGTCTTAAATTCAATTTCTGGAGATAGCTCTAGGAAAAGAATGAGGTTACTCACTGAAGGTGAGCTTATTTAATTTTAGAGAAAGTTGGAAGGAATCAGAATGGGAAATGAATTTCATCCCCACCATCAATTCAGTGTAATATTGTATTAGTGCTTGTTTAAAACTTTGAAATCATTTGGTTGCAACTATCTATTTTTGGGGGAGTGATTTTAAAGAAAAGAACTGGGGAAGAGGAAGGAATCTACCAGTCACTGTTATATGCTCATTTTTTTACACTTGTTTATATTTACTGCAAATTAATTAACTATAACTGAAGGGTTAGCAACAGTGTCAAATTAACTAAATTTTAATTTGAACAAGGTTATTTTGGATGGGTCATTAGAGGTTAATCTCCCTGAAATTTAAATAAATCCCAGTAATTATGTCTAAATTTAAATTGACTGCTGTAAATGAGCCTATGCAGATTTGCGTCTACCAGCGTGGGTGCACTTCAGATAAATATATTTTTTTTAATTATGAAGCTAAAGTATATATCTAGAAATATCTGAGCTGGAGATTAAATAGGAAAGCATCTGGGATGCTACAGGAACCACGAGGCTGCAGCAAAATGCAAGACCAAATCCATCTTTCAAGGCACTTTTTAAAATGCAAACTAAACACTGGGAGAGTCTGAGTAGCTTTTTTTTCCACCATCTTCCATCTGCTGAAACTTGTTGTAAAGTTCTTTGGGGAAAAAGTTTGAATATCTTGCTCAGCCAAGTTAACTTCGTCAGTGAATTCATCAATTTGATACCTAAAACTAATCCAACCTATTGAGTTCATATCAAAAGTTAAGCCAGAAAGAAAGAAGCAAACCTGTCAAAAATGATCAGATTGGCATGTTGAGTAAAAACAGGATATGGGTTTGTAATGGAGCTGGTGAAGCACAGGGCGCAGCTGCAGACCGAGTCACTCTCTGGAACTTACACAACTCTGAAAGCACAGGGCATCTTCCCAACTCAACTTCTCTCCACTAAAAGCCAAGAGAGCTTTTGAGTTATACAGAACAAATCTTTGTGCCAATGATTTCTTGATCCTTTGTTCAGCAAGAAGAGAAGCTTCTCCGCTCCAAATTTCCCAGGGATGACCATGTCCCCCTTGATGATGATTCCAGCACTTAGCAGGGATGTGTGAGCTCTAAACCAGGATATCAGACTGGACTCGCCATCCCCAGGTTGACAATCTAGATCTGATCATATGATGCAAATGTAGTTTCTTCCTGGAATTGTCTTGCCACTTAGGCAGCTAGCTAGACAGAGTAGAAAAACCATGGTATTGCTTGCATGTGGGGGATCCCTTCAGGATGGGGTGGAACAGTTATTTATATTTTTACTTATTTATAAAATTTATTTGCTGCCCATCTCGTATCCAGTGACTTTGGGCAGAACACCATACAAGATTATGCAAGTAATGGTAGAAACCAGTGGCATCTAGGTAAGGATGGGGACAGGTCAGCATCTATAAGGGTCTTGAATGGGGGGTGGGGGTGAAGGAGGACAGACTTTGTTCAAGAAGAAATACATCTTTCCATGGACTGTGATTCGTCTTGCTTCAACAATGGACAAGCAAGCCAATTGACTCCTGCTTTGGGCAGTGGGCTGGACTAGAAGACCTCCAAGGTCCCTCCCAGTCTGATGATTCTAGTTCTTCTTGTAAGTTGGAGAAAAAGAAACAAGACAAGCAGGGAGAGAGAGGGAAAGGGAGGGGGCAGTTACTCTTTCCTTTACAATGATCAGAATGGATTGGCTGAAATCTGCTTTTGAATTTGGAATAAAAGTGAAAGTTGAGGATGGGACCCTGCTAATAAACCTTGTCCAGCCTGTCTAAGCATTCTAAGCGGTGACCCAGCACACCTGGCGAGCATCCTTTGGGACAAGGCTGTATTCCAAGGGTCCTTGGAGTTTAGCAATAGCTTCCCATTTAGAAGTGGTGCAGGTTAGCATCTTCTAAAGCTGCCTTGTGACAGCCTCCCACACCCAAGCATGCTTGCAAAACTTTGCTCTGCCTCATTTACCTGACAAGTGCAGATGGATTTTTTGCTCAGCTAATCTAATCCAATCTATACGGTTCTATCGGGAGCAATCAGCATGCACATTTCAATAGTCTTGGGAACCGTGGGAAGAATTATTGCATTAGCTTTTCTGCACCCAACTCCAGTTTATCTGACAGATGTAGTTCGGTCCTAAAACAGATTATTTAATATACTTATTTAACCAAGAAATTAAACAGGCATAAAGTTTTTTTGCTGTAATGTTTCTTTGTAATGTTTGTCTGTAATGGTTTTACCACCATTCTCCCACCTCAAAAAAAAGAAAAAAAAAGGGTTTTTAAACTATATGGTGGAGGAATTTTGCGTGGGTATGAGCTACAACGAGGAAAGACAGAAATAGAGGCTGTGTTCTTACAAAGCACTTACCTGGCCACTTAACACTCTAAGAACAACGTTCACACATGCTAAGTTTGGCTAGTAGGAACCTTGCTTAATTTCTTTAAGGTTTAGTAAGGGGCACGAACTCAACAAATCTGGTTGGTTCGTTGTTCTATACCAGGCTTAGAAAATGGGTCAGTTCGGTGAGAAGATCCCCTGCGTCGAGTGAACAAAATCGCCGGGGCGCCTTCTCCTTAACCACGGCCCTCTTACAAGACCAGAAGAGTTCAGTGACTCTGAGGCGCGGGGCAGCACCGCTGACAACCCAATAGAGATCCCAGGGACCGACCGGATCTCCTGAAACAAAGTTCTGGACCGGAGAAAACTCACATGAAAACGTGGTAGATGAACGCCCAGCCTCGGGGTCTTTCCAACACGTTGTAGAGGCAGTTCTGAAGGCGACGGTATCGCTTCTGCGACGCGGATCGAGCTCCGGAGCCCCCGCGTGGGACCGGTAAGGGAGTCCCAAGGAGTCCCAGGCGCCTGGGGCTGGATCCAGTGGCGGCGGGGGTGGCGGCGGTCGCCTCGCTCTTCTCGGTCTGCACAGCTGTCAGGGCGACGAATTCCAAGCGCGGGGCTTCGCCGCCGCCGCCGCCGCCGCCGTGAACCGCGGACGGAGGCAGCACGGAGCGGTCCCCGCCGGGAGCCCCGGCCATCGCGCTGAACAGGAAGGGCGAGCGCGCTCACGGCATGGAGAGGGCTGAGTCCCGCGGTCGGTCAGCCCGGCATGGCCCGGCTGCCGGAGGGCCGAGGGGCTCCGCCGCGATCCTGCCCGTTTGGCGCCAGCCCTCCGGAGCCGTCCTTCCCTTGGCGGGGAGGATGGAGCTTGGAGCCTCGCTCGCCCGGGCTCAGGGAGGCAGACCGGAGCCTGGGACTTCGCCGCGGGATGCGCCCTGGGCGCACGCGGGGACTCTTGCCGAGCAGCCGCGCGAGCTCCCCCCGGTTCTTTCAGCCACTCGGGGAAGGCGTGGGGGGGGGGGGGGGGAGGTTTGAGAGAGGCAACTGGAGGGACGCGGATCTCCCTCCCCGCTTCTTCGGCTGGATGCTGCTTCTCCGCCTACGCCCAAGTTTAGAAGAGTTGCCGGCTTCGCGTGGCGCTGCGCTTTGGAGAGCTGGGCAGTGTCAAGAGCGCGGCCGGAGAAAACAGAGGCGCCAACAGCAGCAGCAAGAAGAGCAATTTCTGCCGGTGCCGCCGCCGCCGCCTCCGCTGGCTCTTTCTCCTCCTCTTCCCTCGGCCCCTCTCCATCCTGCTGGGTTTTCCACCTGCCTTTTGCTTGGCCAACTCACATGGCATATCCTTCTCCCCCACAACCCCACCCCCACAACCCCCGCCTCGCCGGCTCGTCTTTCCGACGACGCGGCAAACCCTCGACGCTGAAGGGGCCGGGCACCCAGCAGCCAACCACGCCTGCCGCCGCCGCCGCTGCCTCCTTCTCCTCCTCCTCCTCCTCCTCCCGAACAGGCGACCAACCGCGGCTGGAAGGAAGCGCGACTTTCAATCTCCGACGCGGGCGCTGGACTGCGCCTTCTTCTTCTTCTTCTTCCAGACACGAAGAAGAAATGGAAAAGTTCCTTCAAACGAGCCCTGGGCCCAAGTTTCTGTTTTTTCTTCATTCATTCAGCCGGTTCTGCGCCCACATTCGCTGTTGCCCACTCACCACGGCCAATTGGCAAGGGTCAACTCGCCCTGGGACCATTCGGTAAATGGTTCAGTTTAAAAGAAGACTTGAAGAAAAGTTACACTCATACCGAAGAAATAGAATCGTGAAAGAAAGGATGGCAAAGGAGGGACCAAATGAAATGTACTGTAAATGACCAAAAATTAAATATTTCTAAAATTATTTTAACTAATTAAATTGATTTGAATTATCTATGGTGAAGTTGGGCGTGGAGAGTTGACCATAACCAGAGTTGGTTGTAGTGAATTGTCCCATTCTGCCTGAAGCAGACCTCTTTTCTGCAATTTCAAGGTTTGACTCAGCCCAAGGGGTCTCTTGATTCTTAACCTCTGAGATGTGTTTCCAGGGTTTCAGCTTTCCCTTTGGATAAAGGGGAGCAGATTTGGCCTCATGCTGGCCCTCCCAATATTTTGATAAGGGCAGTGAAGACCAACACTCACGTGACTGAATTGTATTCAATTGTATGTCTTTGATTAAGGACAGTTGATTTAACTGCTTCCTCCTTGGTCATGATTAATTAAAATTAGCTGCCAAGTTTGGAAGGAGGATGAAGGCTGTGGAAGGAGAGAGTTACTGGTTGGTGTACCCATTAGATGAGGGAAACCAATGACAGCAGGTAGAACCACCGACTTTAGAATTAAGAGCAAAGGAAGTGGTGGAGAGATCCTGCCCCTTAGGGTCAACCATCACCTGTAAAGGAAGAAGAAGTCAAGAAATATGCCACAGACCAACAATTGATCACACCACTGCAAAGGCCATATTCAAATATTTTGATGTGTTTGTACCTACAAAGATCAGAATTGTGCAGGCCATGGTGCCCTCTGTGGCATTCTATGGATGCTTTTTGGGTGTGAAGTGAAACATTTTCAAACAAATTTTTTTTTTAAGAAAGTCCAGTTGGCTTTAGGAAAAAGCACCTTTGAGACAACCACAACCTGGATGACTGAGAATCTCCACAGAATTTTAACCAACCTTAGAATTAACAGTGGAGATAAGGAAGTGATAATAAGATAAGAGCACCTGCCTCTTACAGTTGATCAACCATCAACTGTAGGAGAAGAAAAGTCAAGAAATATGCCACAGACCAGCAACTGTTCACATAGTCGCAAAGGAAAAGAAAGATATTCAAATGTTGTGGAATTTAATTGTTGGAAAATATATTCAAAATATATTTTTGGAAATTTTTGTTTATTTATTTACTTTAATTTATTTTATTAATTAATAATTTATTTATTTACTTTGTCATGTTTATGTAGTGTATATTGGAGGTGGTGACCCTTTGAGAGCTGTGTGCAACAAAATTTCATTTTAATATATGCTGATTAGTGCACATTCAAAGTGACAATAAAGTTATTCTGTTCTGTTCTATTCTATTCTTTCATTCTTCTGTTCTATTCATTGTGAACTAGATGCCTCCTTGAGAGAGAGTCTTTTGAGATCCCTATGGAGACAGGAAGATAGACAAGAATGCCAATTAGCAGAAAACTTACCACTTTGTTCATTGGCTGTCAACAAGTATATTGATATTAAAAGGCAAAGTCATTCTTTTTCCAGGATAAGATCTATCAGTTTTACAGCATTGTGTGTGCAAATCAGAGGCACAATGGCTCAGCAATTAAAGATGCTGAACTTGTCAGCTAGAAAGCTGACTGTCTGGATTCCAGACCTGAGCGCCGTATGACAGAGAGAGCTCCTGTTCCTTGCTCCAGCTTCTTTTGAAAGCATGCAAATGCGAGTAGATAAATAGGTACCATGTCATGTGCCTCAGTATATAGTCACGCTGGCCACATGACAACGGAAATGTCTTCCGACAACATGGCTAAGAAATGGAGAAGAGCCCCACCCCCTAGAATCAGACATGCCTGGACAGGGAAAACCTTTCCCTTCTCCAGGCACAAATCAGATGGCTGTGAAAAGCAGAGGTTCGAGGTGATTTGCAAAGTTGGCAACTCTGCCAACATTGTGGTTTTGTGAAAGCCTTGCCAAAGCTTTGAAGTATGACTGAGTGCTCAGTTTAATGGATCCTCTTAATAGAATCCTAACTACAAGCTGATTAATTGGGTGGGGCCTGCTTTAATTGGACAGGAAAACAAATGTGAAATGGAATTGGTGGTGAATAGAGATGGCATCCAGAGGATTTTCTTGCTCTTCACATAGGAGTGGGCAAAAAGTATTTTTCCCCGACTTCAAAATGATCCTTCACCAATCATCACCCTGTTGGCTGGATGAGGAAGAGAAAGAGAGAGAAAGGGGTGCCCTGCCTACTATTTTCCCCAGAAGAGCCCTGTGGGGTGGGATGAGTTAAGAAAGAGTCGCCCAAATGGCTTTCGGGCTTAAGTCAAGATACAACTCCTGGTTTCTGGGTCAGCACTGACATCCCAACTGGCTGTCTTTATTTATTTATTTGCTTTATTTCTATTCTTTTTTTTTTATTGTGAAAGATTCCAAAATGGCTTTCATTAAAATAATAACATGTAACTCCACCAGGACACATTCCAATCCTTGTAAAGAAAATAAAGGGTGGGGGATTTCTTTCACATTGCACATAGAATGACAGGACTGGAAATGACTGGTGTTTTTTCAAACTTGGAAACTTTAAAATGTGTGGACTTCAACTCCCAGAATTCCCTAGCCAGCATGGATTCTAGGAGTTGAAGTCTACATATCTCAAAGTTGCCAGGTTTTGGGGGGAGAAAGCACAGCTTTGAGTCATCAACTCTGATCCCCACTTAGAACTGAACTCTCAGTTTAAGGTCTCCAGCAGATGTTTTGCTGATCTTCATTGAAGATGTCCAATAAAAGGAAAGCCTTCACCTTCACCTACATGGACAGGGCAAGCCACTAGAACAGGGGTCTTCAAACTTGACAGCTTTAAGATTTGTGGACTTCAACTCCCAGAATTTTTCCTCTAGTCATATTAGCTTGGAAATTCTGGGAGTTGAAGTCCACAAGGCTTAAACTTGCCAAGTTTGAAAACCCTTGCATTAAAATATCAACCAAAAGCAAACCCCACTCCTTACTAGCACTTATGATGTTTCCTAATTTGGATAATGAAATGTCTGCATCAAATCAACCAAACTCTGAGAGCACCAAAAACCCCAATCTGTCCCTAATTTGAGTCTTTCAATGATGCCCCCATCATCACTATAACTGGGTCCATTCACTTTGTTGGAAACTTCATTCTCTTCTTGTCCTTTCCTCCACCTTTCCCAGCAGTAGAGCCTTCAGCAGAGAAGTAGTTCTTCATATAAAGCATCATATAAAATTATTTATCATGCTCGGTGCATTTCTTAGTTTATTTCCTATGCTTTTTCACCCCTTTGGCAACCTGCAATATTCTAAAAATGCAATTGAAAAATTAAAAAGAACTGCACCTTATAGAGCACCTAAAATACACCAAGTATACAGGCAATAAATCGGCAGGAAAAAAATGTACTTTAAAAAGCTCCGCTGCAGCTTACATGTTAATTGCCTTTAAATGCTGCGAGGTGCCCTGAGTAATGCATCAGAAGAAGCATTTGTAAAAATTACAACTTATAGTAATGGAGGTTGGCTTTATGACCCTTCCCAATGGGCTTTGGCTGCTTTCATTTAGTCTCTTCCCAGAGTGCTGGAAACAGGAGGTGTATGTTCCTGTCACCTTTCCCCAAAGGAACCGACATAAAGATCTGGCAATTTAAGAATCAGCCTCTTGAGAGATACAGTAAGCTGTGCACAGAATGAACTGGGTTAAGCCCATGTCACACTGGCCAACGGGTGTAAAAAGGACACAACGGACGAGCAAAATGTTCCATCCGTTGTTATCCGCTCTCAAAAGGGGCAAAAAATTGCATAACCGGAGCGGATAACAAGGACGCGGGGAGGACGCAGGGCGGATACAAAGCGGATGCGGAATGGAAGCCTAGCGGATGGAAGCGGATGGGAGCGGATGGGAGTGGGTGGCACATCCGCAGGGCTTCCGGGGGGCCTCAGTGAGGCGGACGCCGAACGGATGAAGCGGATGCAGAGCGGAAGCCTAGCAGATGCACAGCAGAAGCCTAACAGATGCCTGGCATTCACTGCGCATGCGGGGAGGATGCAGCTCAGAAGCAGGTCGCCATTCAGAGGAAAGACCTGCTGCCGGACACATCGACTGCCTTGCCTGCCCTGCCTGCATGTCTGCCTGCCAGCCATGCTGCCTGCCTTCCTGCCAGCCTTGGTTCATGTCTGCCTGCCAGCCTTCCTGCCAGCCTTGGTGCCTGCCTGCCTGCCAGCCTGCTTGCCAGCCTGCCTCCCTGCCTTGGTGCCTGCCTCCCTGCCAGCCTTCCTGCCAGCCTTGGTTCCTGCCAGCCTCCCTGCCAGCCAGCAACCCCACAACCATGCGGAAGCACAGCAAGCCTCAGCCATCTGCTGCCAGCCCTGGCAAGAGGGACCGGGCTACCATCCCGCCCCTTGGCCCTCACTCTGGTTCTCCTGGGGCTTCTGCAGCACGGGCTCGCTCTTCTGGGGCTGGGGCTTCTGCTGCTTCTGCTTCTGGAGGAGCTGATGACAAGCACTCCAGCACCAGCCACCTCCACAGCACCTGCACCCTTCACCCCTGGGACTGAGCGACCAAGAGGAGTGCCAGAGACTCATTTTTGTCTTATAGCTTGTTGTTAATAAAGTCTATTTTTGATTCATACACTTGCTTCATTTCTTTTTTTTTAATAAAGTCTTGCTGGAAACTTTAAGAAATGATTTAAGCCTTTGCATGCTTGTGGGATGGGTTAAGATAGCTGTGGGATGGGCAGGGATACCTGTGGGATGGGCAGGGATACCTTTGGAATGGGTAATAGCTGTGGGATAGATAAACATCCAGTGCAAGCATAGTGGGACTGTATGGTCCACCCTCCCAGGTGCCACACCTATGGCCCTTTATTCTCAATAATAATGTAATAATTATCCACACATGTCAACATAAACATAACTCTTTATTAAACGCCCTGTTCATTGTAGGCCAACCAAACATACATGGCCCAATCTCATCCGTGTGATGAGACAGGCTGAAGGAAGCATCCATTAAGCATCTGCCATCCTGTCTTGCCACTCCACTGCTCCAGCTGGGGAGTTGCACCAGTGTTTCAGGAGGTTGCGCTGCTTCTTCGCTTCATTTGAGGCTCTGTTGGGGCCTTGCACATCCTCAGTGTCGATCAGGTTTCACCCTTGCCTCCATTCCCCAGGCTCCATGACCCCATTGGCTTGTTGGAGGTCCACGAGCCTGTTCTGCAAGACTGGGTAGCATGAGATTGTGCAGTATGCAGCAAGCTTCCATGATCCTCCTCACGGTCTCTGGGCAATGCTGCATGGTGGTGAGAAGTACCTGGAACCTGTTGGCCAGGATGCCAAAGGCATTCTCCACCACCCATCTAGCCCTGGACAGCCTGTAGTTGAAGATCCTCTCTTCACGGGTGAGGAGTCTGGAGGTGTAGGCCTTCATGAGGTAGGTTGTGAGGGAGAAGGCGTCATCCCCCACGATGAAGTAGGGCACATCTTGTGTGTCGTTGGGCAGGGGTTCTGGATCTGGGAAGCCCACGATGAGGTTGCGTTCCAGCCCCTCCTTGAGGTGACTGGCGTTGTATACCTGGGCATCCGAAGATGAGCCGTTGCCTGAAGCATCGATGTACATGAACTTGTAGTCAGCATCGAGCATGGTGAAGAGGATGATGCTGAAGAAGCCCTTGTAGTTGAAATAAGTGGACCCTGACTTGGCTGGTGCTTTGCAGGCCACGGGCTTGTCATCTATGGCTCCAACGGTGTGTGGGAAGTTCCACTTCTGATACCACTGCTCTGCAACTTTCTTCCATCCTTCTTCAGTGGAGAGGTACTGGAGGAGCTCCTCCTTGTATTCTTCGATGATGGCCTGCACCACTTCTCTGACCACAATGCTGATGGTGTTGGATGGCACCCTCCAACCATTCTGCATGCTCCTGTAGGAGGTCCCTGAGGCCAGATGGTGCAAAGTGACTGCCACCTTGAACCCAGGTTCCAGGTTGGGCCGGAAGCTGGTGTTTGCCTTGGTCAGCCTGGGTGTCAGGCGCTGCACAACTTTGTCAAACATGGCTGGAGGCATCCTCATGAAGTTCTGGAATGCACGAGTGTCTTCGTTCCTGAGCTCCACCATCAGCTTGTTGTATAGTCCGTCCTCCACTCTACTGGTGAACCATCTTCGGACCCAGACTCTTTTTGGGTGGCTCCTTTTCTTCTCGCAGTAGTGTTCACAGAGCCTGCAGATGGCTTCGCACTGTTGCAGAACGATGGTGGCTGCCGAAAGGACTTTGTTACAATCCACGGTGGACATGACTGGATGCTGTGGAAGAGGAAGAGGTAGATGAAGGCTGCAGAGGTCTGCACCGCTGGGCTGCTGTTCTGAAAGTGCAATGCAGGCGAGTTGCTCCCCCTTTTTATAGGCAGTATAGGTTTTCTGCTAGGCATCCTCTAGGCATCCTCTAGGCATCCTGTAGACATCCTTAATATCCGAGAAAGGTCCCCTCTGCGCACGTTTTTTCCGTTTTAAATGCTTTGTTTCCGTTCTGCATCCGCTAGGCATCCGTTCTGCATCTGTTCTGAATCCATTCCGCTTCCTCCCTGCGTCCGTTTACCGCTGGAGCGGATGGAGTTGCGCGGATGCGTAGCGGACGCCTAGCGGATATAGCGGATGCGTAATGGATGCGTAACGGATGCCTAGTGGATGTGTAGCGGATGCAGAACGGACGAACTGGATACATTTTCCGCGCAAAAGTTTTTCCGCAGCCCAAAACTTTTGGAGCGGATGAAACGTCCATAAACGGATGCTGGACGGATAGAGAGGAAGCAAAAGGGAGGCAGTGAGTACAGAACGGATACATCGTGTTAACCAACGGATGGCAAGGTTTTTTGTCCGTTTTACATCCTCTTTGCATCCGTTGGTTCAGTGTGACATGGGCTTTAGCTAGTTCATTAGATGCATACCTTGCCTCATGTGAGCTACTGAACCCTTCCTGACTAAGGGACCCTTTTCCAAATATGGAGACTTTAAAAAAATAAATGGAACGCAACTTTATCTAGAATCACACAATTGTTTGGCCCCAGGCTAGGGTTCTCACCACGTCTTGTGGCCGTGTGTTCTAGAAGGTAATTTTTTAGATACTATGGGAAACTGTAATTTAGTAATTCCTTGGAGCTATTATTAATTTACAGAATTAGATAACTGAGAGACAAAGAACCTTCTCTGTTCATGTACTATGCAGAATTAGTGAACCATAGACACAAAAATACATGCATACATGTATCCCCAATTGTGGCCATAAGTCAAGGACTATCTGTAATTATATACATTAACAGCCTAGGACAACCAAATAAACTAAACATCAGGGGAAAAGATCCAGTCTCATGCCCATTCAATATTTTTTAAATCGCTGTTCCCTCAGTTGCTTTCTTCTCTTTTTAAAAATTCAATTTTTAGTCTTTGTGCACTTGTCTTCTCCTTTGAATCTCCTGTGCTACAATTCTTCTTTTCACTTTTACCGTTCAAAATTACATGTGGATTTCAAATATGCATAGTATCCGTACGATAGTGACCGTCTTATTTCCAACATATTTAAAAAATCATCCATATGAAGTTTGCCCTTTTCACAGTTGCCCGGAAGTGGGCTGGTGTTTTTATGTCTAAAGATCTTGCTAGCTACAAGTTCACACCCAAATAAATAAAGCTGTTTTACCACTATTACAAGGGTCAAAGACTGTGTTCTCACAAGAAAATTATTTTTCAACAATTTTGCTGGTCTGTGACCGTAATAAAGATTGATTACATATTCAACAAGCATGTGACCGTTAGGGAGGGCTACTGCAATGGCCATACATGTGAGTCATCATCACTTTGAAGAGTTGATGAACAAATGGACATTAAGTAAGGATGGTCTGAACCAGGGCAGTAGCAAGTCCAGGGGGCTTTCACACAACAGCAAAGCTTTGAGATTAAATTTAGTTATGCTTTATTTTGTATTTTTGGGGGTGATTTGGGACATTTATTTGTTTATTTCACATTTTTGATAAATCCTGGTGATGTACAGCAGATTAAAATGACGAAGAAAATAATTTTCCCGCTCACCATTTTTAAAATTGTTTAATCTCTACCTCAGATAGAAGGGCAAATGAACATTGGTTTTGTGTGTCATCTAATTATGATAGGTTAACTTTATTTAAAGAGGCCTTCCTATTTTTATTCTGTACATTCTCTGCTTTCCTATCTAGTTCTGAATAAAATTTTAAACGATCAACAATTTATATATTTCACTTCTATTGGCCTCTTTCCCTGACCTCTTTTATCATCACATTTTGCAGAGGTTGTAAAAGTTCATCCTCAAAGCATCTATAATAAAAAGCTAATAATCCATCTGGTCCAGGCACCTTTGCTAGTTTAATCTTTTTTCAGAAACTTTTCTCATGGTGATAGGTTCATTCATAATTTGTTCCTCTGTAATCCTCTGTAAATTTTGTTTCTTTGAATATTCATCAATTATCTAAAGATATGCTTTATACAAATTGAAATAATATTGATAAAATGCTTTTGGTATGGCCAGATTGCCCATTAGTACAGTATCTGCCCATTGTAATTGCAATATCATTTTATTTTATTTTATTTTTATAATTTATGTCAACCATTGCCCTGGTTTCTTTGCTAACGCAAAGAGATTTTTTTGTTCTGCATAGTTCATTTATATTTCCTTTTCTCTTGTTAACATACTAGGTAACTGTCACTGTAAAAAATTAATTTGCTGAGAAATATTTTTCTACACATTTCTTTAATTCCTCTTTTTGCTTCATCTTATCCAAAACAGCTTGTGTTTTCTCTTGCCCCCCTTTTAAATTCACCATTAAGTTGTATAAAATAAACTGTGATAGAAGTTTTACTTCTATTCCAAGCCATTTTTAAACCACTGTCTTTGTTTAAATCCTTTAAAAATATATTTTAATTTCTTTTTACATGATTTATTATTTCTCTAACAATATATCATTTAGTCTCCATCTAAAAGAATTGGATTTCATTTTATAAACCAAAACGCACAGGATTATGATCTGAAAACATCTTTGGTAATATCTCTAGAAATCTTAGTAGACAAATTCCTTGAAATCTGTATCGTATCTATTCTTGAAAAGGATCTGTGTCTTTCAGAAAAGTAGATGTACTCTCTTGAATTACCATTTTTCTCTCTTTATGTCTATGAGCCCTAAATGGCATTCTAAGTGGTACTTCATAATTACAGTCAAAATCACAGTCTGGCTCATATACTACCATTATCTTTTGTTTTGTAAAATTCACCAAAGTCTGCACTGAATAATAATAATAATAATAATAATAATAATAATAATAATAATAATAATAAT